>VMDO01024437.1:0-29727 GCA_007922755.1 Pedetes capensis
GATGAAATCAAATTGGAATTTAAAAAATTCCTACAATCAAATGATGATGAAAACACATCATACCAAAACATATGGGATGCAGCAAAGGCAGTTTTAAGAGGGAAGTTCATAGCATTAAGTGCCTTCATCAATAAAATAAAAATGAGACAAATAAATGACCTATTGACACAGCTTAAGATGCTAGAAATCCAACAAAAAACAACCCTAAATGGAACATACAGAGGGAAATTACAAAAATAAAGGGAGAAATATCTCAACTAGAATCTAAAGAGATAATTCAAAAAATTAATAAGACTAAGAGTTGGTTCTTTGAAAAGTTTAATAAAATAGACACCCCTCTTTGATGAGGCAAACCTCATCAAAAAGAAAAAGGAAAAATCTAAGGAAAGACAATGGATCCATAACCACCGACTCCAGCGAAATACACAAAATTGTCAGGGATTACTATGAGAGAGTGTATTCCCAAAAATATGAAAATGCAGAAGAAATGGACAAATTTATTAACATGTATGACCTACCAAAACTATCCCCAGAAGACATAACTGACCTAAACAAGCCCATTACCCATACAGAAATAGAAAAGGTAATTAAAAGTCTCCCAACAAAGAAGAGCCCAGGTCTTGATGGATTCACGACAGAATTCTACCAAACTTTTAAAGAAGAGATAATACCTGTCCTCTTCAAATTATTCCAAAGAATAGAAAAGGAGGGAACACTCCCAAATACATTTTATGAAGCTAACATCACACTGATACCCAAACCAGGAAAAGATTCATCTAAGATAGAGAAGTATAGACCCATCTCCCTTATGAATCTAGATGCAAAAATATTCAATAAAATTCTGGCAAACAGAATACAACAGCATATGCAAAAGATTATTCACCATGACCAAGTGGGATTTATACCACAGATGCAAGGCTGGTTTAACATATGGAAATCAATTAATGTAATCCAACATATCAAGAAACTAACAAAAACCACATGATCATCTCAATTGATGCTGAAAAAGCCTTCGATAAAGTGCAACACCTTTTCATGATAAAAACACTGGAAAAAATAGGAATAACAGGCAAATACCTTAATTTCATAAAAGCCATTTATGACAAACCTACAGCCAACATTATAATAAATGGAGAAAAACTAAAACCATTTCCTCTCTCTCTCTCTCTCTCTCTCTCTCTATATATATATATATATATATATATATAGTACTAATAAAATTAAGATAAAAAATTTAAAAAAGTAAATTTTAGAAAAGTAAAATTTTAAAAAAGTAAAGTACAAAGAAAAGAGAAAAAATAGAATAAAATATAAAATTCCAGACCTCACGCATAGACTCTCCCCCATACATATAACAACTCTTGCAGTCAGGTGCAGTGAAGGACGCCTGGAATCCCTGTGACTTTCGGGATGGGGGCAGGAGGGTCTCAAGCCCAAAATCTGTGCAGCCCAACAAGAGCCTATCTCAAAAAGCAAAAAACGTATGGGCTGGGGCCACAGAGTGTCAGTCCAGCTTCCACAAAGGAAGCAGGCTCAAGACTCAATGGCTCCTAAAAACCATATGATTTGATTCTTATACCGTTATCAGATATATAGCTTGAAAATCTTTACTCCCATTCTGTAGTCTGTCTGTACATTCAGTTTATTTTCTTTACTGTGCCGTTTATTGAAAATGCTTGGATTTACTTCTAGGCTCTCTATTTTGTTCTATAGTCTGGGTATCTGTTTTAAGTCCATTACTATGTAGTATTGATTACCACAGTTTTGTAGCATATTTTGAAATCAGGTAGTATCTGGATTCATGCTTTGTTCATTGCGCTAAAGATTTCTTGTGTTGTTCAGAGTTTTTCATAGTTCTTTATGAATTTTAGAATTTTTTATTTTTATTTCCAAGGAGAACATCCTTGATGTTGTGAGAGAGATGAAATTAAATGTGTAGATCACTTGGGACAGCAAGGACATCTTAAAAGCATTGATTTATCCAATCCATAAAAATAAAATTTCTTTCCATTTTTGTGTTCCCTTCAATTTCTCTAATAAATGCTTTCTAATTTCTTTTTTTATTGGACATTTTTAATGTACACCTTAATGTGATTCACGCTTTCTAATTTCTATGGTGGTGTTTTTTAACTCTTGGGTTAAAGTTATTCCAAGATAATTGTTTGTGGCTATTGGAAATGGTATTGTGCTTTGTTGATTTAATTTTCATGTCATTAGCAATTGCTACATTGCAATGCTACTGTTTTTTGTATGTTACATTTGTATCCTTCAACAACACTGGATTTGTTCATTATTTGTAATAGTTTTTTGGTAGCATCTTTGGAGTTTTCAATATATAGGACCATGTCATCTACAAATAGTGATAATGTGATTTTCACTTTTTACATTTGGATGTTTGTTTTTCCCTTGCCTAATTGCTTGGGCTAGAATTTCCAATGTTATATTGAATACAACTGGTGAAAGTGGACATCTCTGTCTGATTCCACAGGAAATACACTTTCAAGCTATCAAACAGATCTGAGAACTGTATTTATCCCAACATCTTGAGATTAGAGTCCAAGTTGGATAACAGTTAATTTCAATGTTGTGATAATCTAATCAAAGTACATAAATCCACACACAGAGTTCTCTTCTGAGAATTGTAAGAACAATGGGTGTTGTTATGTTACCAAGTGCATTATCAAATCCTCCTTACTGTGACAAAAAAGTGACCAAAGGATATTATGGGGGAAGAGAAATTAATTAGGGGATTACTCAAAATGGATTATAACCCAAATCTTAAACCTGAAAGTGTGAAATTTCAACAAAAGCACATGGAAGCACTACAAGATTTGGTGTAGGCTAACCATTTTTGAAAGAACCACAAAAGAAATGCAATAGTGCAAAAATAAACAAATGAGATTATGTCCAAATAGCAAGTTTCTACACAGCAAAGGAAAATCATCATAATTAAGAAAAAATATATAGAACCGAGGAAAATATTTTTGAATTGGACAATTGACAAGGGACTGACATTTAGAATATATAAGAAATTCAAAATTATGAACAACAAAATGCAAATGATACAATTTGAAAATGTCCTATAGAGGTAAACATGTTTCTCAAAAGAAGACATGCAAATATCCAACAAATACATGAAAAATCATTCATTTCAATAAAAACCAAAGAAATTCAAATCAAACCACAGTGAGGTAGTATCTCACTCCATGGACAAACACTTTCCTCAAAAGACATGAAATAACAAGTGCTGGTGAGGATATAGGGAAAAGGGAAACTCATGCACCCTTGATGGAATGTATTTTAGTAGCACCATTGTGGAAAACAGTATGAATATTCCTCAAAAACCTAAACATAGATCTAACATATGATCCATCAATTCCAGTCCTGGTTACATAAGAAAGCATATGAAATATCTGTACTAGAAAGATAATTGCACTGCCATGTTTATTCCAGCACTATTCCCAATGGTAAAATATGGAATCAACTAAAATGGCCTTCAGTGGATGAATTGTTGTTGTTCTTGTTAGGTGCTGTCAAGCCGTGTCTGACTCAATGAGCCTCATAAGGTTTTAAATGGCTTATGGTTTTGGGAATGTCTCAGGAGTGGGTTGCCTTGTCCTTCTCCCATTTTTTTTGGTGCTGGGAATTGAACCTGGGACCTGAGAGACTGCAGAACAGTGCTCTCCCAACTGAGCTAAATCCCAGGCCTCAGTGGATGAACGGATATATAAATTGTGGCATACTTATGAAATGGAATTTTATGTGCCCACCAAATTAATTAAATCCTGTTATTTTATGCAATATTACCTGAAGGTCTGGGAACCTCTTAGTCCTCCTAACAGGCCTGGGTGGTGAGCCTGATGGAGTTCCCACAGAGTTACACATGGGGTTGCTTATTCTCTGTGGTATACTTTGAAGGTCATGCTGGGGCACAGGCAGGTTATGGCAGGAAAAAAAAAAGCATGAAAAGACTCTTGTAATATGTGAAAGAATCTCTTGTATTCCAACCTGTCACCATGGAGAAAAGATAGAAAAAGGAGTAGTTAACTCTGAGAGACCTTGTTGAACATCAGTACTATTTTTTTCAGATAGAAAATGTACGTGCCTCCCAAGTCAAGGGAGAAGAACACCAAGATTTTCAGGTTGGGTTATTTATTTCACCTGTTGAGTATACCTGGCTGCCAAGTCAGAAAATGCACTGTCTGGCTGTGGAAATTTGACTCTGATCAGAGAAAATGTTGATCCTGAGTATAGAAACACAAATAGATAATAATTCAAAAATGGAAAGAAATAACAGAAATCCTGTCATTTATAGGAACATAGCTATAAATAAAAATCATTATGTTAAGGGAAACAAATCAGACACAGAATGAAGAAATATCACTTGTTCTCACTCATTTGTGGACATAAGCAGGCCAGCTCTGCAGAGGAACGGAATGCTATAATGGTCACAATAATCTGAGAAGAGGAGAGGGAACCTGACGGGATGCAATTTATTAAGGGGACTGAATCACGGAGTGGAGGACTTGCTCCTGGTTCATTTTCAACACAGTAAGACAGTACAGCAACTACTGGGCAAAAACCACTTACATTTTAAAATGTCTAGAAAAAACAGTTGAAATTGCCAACATGCAGAAATGATTAATTGTTGAGGAAACGGAATGTTTGTTACACCGATCTGATTAGCATATTGTGTTTTGGTGTTGGGTGAAATAACAAACTCCATAAATGTGTACTACTCTTGTTTTTTAAAAAATACGATGATAATTCAAACATTATTTCAAGGCATATTCTCTGGTATTTTTTCTTCTAATAGTTCAGATGATAATATTACTCACCGAGATGAAGAATAATAAACAACTAGATTTGGGATAGGTAACACCTCAGGGAAACAATGAACATGATTGGGCAGACATAGCTCAGTGCCAGATGTCGGCATTTCCTGCTCCTTCCCTGTGAGATGCTGTTTGCCTGCAGGGAACACTGAGAGGTAAGATCATTTTCAAGCTCCAAAATAGTATCTTAAGAGATCCTAACAAGGAAAGTTTCATTGTTCTTAGGTAACTGTCACTTGGGAGAAAATCTTTCATAAAAGTTCTTGGCTCCCTAAGACTGCACATCCATTGCTAATACAGATGAAATAGTTGCAGGTCTAAGGGGAGGTGAGGTCACACAATTACAGACCCGTATCTCAGGAACTTGCTGCCTCCTCCAGCACAGACATGGTCACAGAGACCGTCACACTGAGCTCACCATCCTGGCAAGGATAAGGAGCACAGTGAGTATTTCCAATTGCAATCTCAGAGGGTGTGTATGTAGAAGAAAACCTGTGTCAAGACTCTGGGTAAGTCATTACATCAGAAAAAGGGACTCTGGATTGAATCTGGGTGAATTGACAAGGTCACACAGAAACAGAATAATTCCTGAGGAATGGGCTCAGAGAGAGAAATAGACAATATCATTAATATCACACACCAGCAAAATTCTACTAAAGATCATTCAGAAGTGGCTGCAGCGGTATATAGACACGGAATTACCAGAAAATCAAGCGGGATTCAGAAGAGGGCGGGGAACCAGGGACATCATTGCTGATGTCAGGTGGATATTAGCTGAAAGCAGAGACTATCAGAAAGATGTCTATCTATGTTTTATTGACTATGCAAAAGCATTTGATTGTGTGGATCATAACAAATGATGGACAACACTTCGGAAAATGGGAATACCAGAACACCTAAATGTGCTCATGAGAAATCTGTACATGAACCAGGAGGCAGTTGTTCGAATAGAACAAGGAAACACTGAGTGGTTTAAAGTTGAGAAAGGTGTGCACCAGGGCTGTATACTTTCACCCTATCTCTTCAATTTATACCCTGAGCAAATAATCCAAGAAGCTGGACTTTATGAGGAAGAATGCAGCATCAAGGTTGGAGGAAGACTCATTAACAACCTGCGTTATGCAGATGACACCACTCTGCTTGCTGAAAGTGAAGATTTAAAACATTTACTGATGAAGATAAAAGATCATAGCCTTCAATATGGGTTACAACTAAACATCAACAAAACAAAAATCCTTACGAGTGGGTCAGCACACAACTTCACAATAAATGGAGAAAAGATTGAGGTCCAAGATTTTGCTTTGCTTGGCTATATAATCAACACCCATGGAAGAAGCAGTCAAGAAATCAAAAGATGCACTGCTCTAGGAAAAACTGTGGCAAAAGATCTGTTTAGAGTATTGAAAAGCAAAGATGTCACATTGAAGATGAAGGTGCGTCTGACTCATGCCATGGTATTTTCAGTGGCATCATATGGTTGTGAAAGCTGGACATTGAACAAGAGGGACAGAAAAAGAATTGATGCTTTTGAATTGTGGTGCTGGAGACATCTATTGAATATACCATGGACTGCCAAAAGAACCAACAAATCTGTCCTAGAAGAAGTGCAACCAGAGTGCTCCTTGGAAGCAAGAATGGCCAGACTGTATCTTACATATTTCAGACATGTAGTCAGGAGAGATCAATCCCTGGAGAAGGACATAATGTTTGGGAGAGTGGCAGGTCAATGCAAAAGAGGAAAACCCTCCACCAGATAGATTGACACAGTGTCTGCAACAATGGGCTTAAACATAAATAAGACCGTTTGCCTGGCACAGAATTGGCAAGTGCTTCGATCTGCTGTACATAGGGTTGCTATGAGTCAGACTCGAGTCGACAGCACCTAACAACAACAACAGCAACACATGGTATTGAAACCTCGTGTGGTTTCTAATAATGAGTATAATTTTATTTATCAGTTAAAGAAATTAACACATTCTTTTCCTTCTTACAATTTCTTTGTGTGGTCACATACATATCATCTGCAGTGTAAATTTTAATATGAAAAATCCTCTCATAATTCATCTCTTTCTCTGTTGCTGAAGCTCCTAGTGTTGTGTATAGGGATGACATCTAATGATTTCTCTTAGACTTCAAACATACATTTTGTATAACTATAGTGACCATGATTTGCATTATTGGTGTAACAACTGCTTGTATGTACCATGTGATGAACCTCTTCCCATTTCTGCCACACTGTGACCGCTGGTTGCAGCCCTTTTATTCTCTGCTTCCATGAGTCCAACAATTTTAGATTACACATAGAAGTGACATCATGTAGTATTGAGAGTTCTGTATCAGGCATATTGTTGTTGTTGTTGTTAGGTGCCGTCGATTTGGTATCCGACTCGCAGTGACCCTCTGTACAACAGGGGAAACACTATTGTCAGTGCTTCTCTGCTGTGCATAGGGTTTTAAATGGCAGATTGATTTTTGGGAGGGGGTTGCCAGGTCCTTCTCCCAAGCCTACAGCTTCTGGTATTCCCAGGCGGTCTCCCATCCAGGTACTAACCAGGCCCGACCCTGCTTAGCTTCCGAGATCTGACGGGATCGGATGCCACAGGGCTATGGCTGCAGGCATCAGGCATATTACACTTAGTATATTGATGTCCAGTTTCATAAAGGATTTCCTTCTTTATATGACTGACAACTATGTAATTCTGTATGTTCCTTACATTTTCTGTATTCGTATATCTAATGATAGACAACTGGTTTGTTTGTACATATTGGTTATGTAGACCTGAAGTTGCAGCTATCTCCTTGAGATAGTATTCATTTCCTTTGTATATATGTTCAGAGGTAGGACTGGAGAATATTTCCATTTTTAGTTTCTGGTGAAATTCCATGTTGTTTTCTTAATGCAGTTATCAGTTTATCAGCACTGTCACCAACATGTTGTCTTTTGACTTTTAATAATTATACTTATAGATTTTCAGTTATACCGCATTATCATTTGGATTTGTATGTAAGTGATGAGTAATGATATTGAACATATTTTCATATATCCATGTATTTTAGGAAAAATGGTCAAGTCCCTCACTCATTTAAAATGGGATTTTGTATGTTATTTACTGTTGAATTATACAGATTCAGTATTCACTGTGAAGCTCAATTTACAACAGGAGTTATGGCTTACAAATAGTTTCTCCCATTCTGGATTGTCTTCTATGTTTGCTCATTTCTACTTTACTGTAAAGAAGCTTTTAAATTTAATGTAGTTCCATGCATTTAATTTTGCTTTGATACCCTTGATTTTAGTGACATATGAAAAATTATCACCAAAACAGAATCATGGAGCATAGCCACATATTATTTTGTAGGAGTTGGTAGTTTGAGATCTCACATTTAGGCCTATCATCTATGTGGAAATATTTGTTCTGCATAGTGTAAGAAAAAGATCATATTTCATATTTCTTTATGTGGATATATGCTTTTATAAATCTCCATAATTGGACAGACTATAATTTCTCATTACATGTTCTTGCAATCTGGGTCAAAATGTAGTTCAAAATGCAAGTGGTGGTTGTTTCTGAGCCATCAATTCTATTTTACAAGTGTTACTGTGTTGTTAGACATCATTGACTCAGGTCTGACTCATAGAGATCCTATGTACAACAGAACAAAACATGCTCTGACACTTTTCCATGATCTGGATTATTGTCTGTACTTCTTTGTCATTCATAAGGTTTTCAATGGCTGATTATTTCAGGAGTGGACTGCAGGGTCCTCCTCCAAGCCTACAGCACCTGGTATCATGAGGGGGTCTTCCATACATGGACTAACTAGGCTCAACCCTGCTTAGCTTCTGAGATTGGAAAGGATCAGTTGCAAAGGTGATACAGCTGAAGGCATTTTATCAGTATATATGTCTATATTAATGCCAGTAGCATACTGTTTTATATATGAACGAGATGGGTAGATAGATACATGATATGTGAGTAGATAATCTGTTATCTGCAAGCAGGAGATTTTTTTCTTCCTTTCCATTTTGGATTTATTTCATTGCTGTTCTTGCCTAATTTGGGTTTATAGGACTTCTAGAATTATATAAAATACAAGTGGAGGCAGTTTACTTAGGCTCCTGGTCATGGAGGAAAAGCTTTAAACTTCTCAAAATGGAGTACTGTGTAGGCTGCAGACTTGTCCCATGTGGCATTTATCATCTTGAAATACATTGCTTCCATCTGTAATGTGGTGACAAGTTTTATCATGCATATGTGTTGAATTTTGTCACAAGATGTTTTCCATGCTGTGAAGAAATAACCTTACACAAAGTGAGGTGTGTTCTTTGCTGTCAGGCACTGGTAGGCCCCAGAATCATGGAATATCATGGAGGACTGGAGTCTCCCACTTTGTTGGAGGTTTGCACACTGAGTGCTCTAACATCCTGATCTATGACTAACACTTTGCGACACATCGTATCAATGCCATCCCTGGAGAAACTGTAGACTAAATGTCTATTTTAGCTTCTAGTTCTTCCCAGCTGCTCTAAAGTATAGGTCACTCATGCAGTGTATGCAATCAAGCCCCCCAAAACTCTAGGTTCTAAGGCTTGTGTGAGTCTACCTGATTGTCAATACTAAAAAGTATGGACTATATTGATGACAGAAAAATAATGCTTTGGTGACTCTACCAGAACAGACAACTAGAGAATCCACCTTTGAGACTTTTCCTTGAAGTGCCCTACTTGCTTCTTCCCTCGACTGATCTAAACCTGTAAATGTTCCCTGTCATAAATTGTACCTGTGGATACAACAGCTTTCAGGTGGTTCCTGAGATGTCATTTGAATTGTCATATTTGAGGGTGATTTGCAGAAATATGAAATTGTAGTGAGCTTCAGATGAGAGGGTGAACTGGTGTAAGCTGTGCTCACTGTAATTTAGTTGTCATAAACATTCTCATAGAAGAATAGATACGGAGCCAAGATCAAATTGTGGATATTTCTTTTCTTTGTGTGTGTGTGTGTGTGTGTGCTTTTCAGTATTGGGGGTTGAACCCATGACTTCACACTTGCATGCTTTGCAAGTGCTGGACCACTGAGCTGCCCACCCATCCTTTTTTTTTTTTTTTTTACTGTTTGAGACAGGGTCTTGCTAAGTAATGCAGACTGCCCCTGGTCTCAAACTTGTGATACTCCTGCCTCTACCTTCCAAGCCACTAGGATTACAGGCATGCACCACCATGCCCAGCTAAATTGTGGATATTTCTTTAGAAAAACCAAAGTTTTAATTTAATATTTTATATTTTAGCTTCTTCATTAATAGTATAACCAACAAATTATCCTTACCAAAAACTCAGCAATAACAAATGTAAGGTACCGTCCACTAGTAACCACTCAAAACTGTCTAATTGAGAGAGTAAATTGTTTTATCCAATAGTTAAAGGAATGGTAAAATCTTCCTGTTAAAAGACCTCATACTTGTGCTGTACTTGTGAAGGACACTTTGTGACCATCTCTCTTACTCTTTGGGATATATTTCATTTTAGATGTCCTATCATTGCTAGCAGCCATGGACAAACTATATTATCATAGAATATTTTCCTATTATCATTTTGAATTAATTTACATTTAGTTATATACTACTATGCCTTTCAGAATTTTTCATCACCTTGTGAATACTTCAATAATGGTGAAGTCTAGGGGTCTGAACACGAGGAACAAATTAATATTATGAATCCATCAGAAAGTCAGCGACTCTAGTAATTCCCATGCTTCCCAGCCACAGCCTCCAAAATAAAAATTCCATGTTTCCTGCTGCACTCAGTCTTCAGGGATCATGAATTTTTTTTTTTTTTTGTGGTACTGGGGGTTGGACCCAGGGCCTTGTGCTTGCATGCTCTGCAAATGCTGGACCACTGAGCTGCACCCTCAGCCCATTTGTTTACTTTTTGAGACAAGGTCTCACTAAGTTACTGACTGCCTCTGGTCTTGAACTTGCGATCCTCCTTCCTCTGCTTCCCCAGCCACTGGGATTATAGTAGGTGTGTGCCACTGCGCCCAGCAGGGATCATGAAATTGTATGAACCTTTCCCATGCATGTGGATATTCTCCTTAGAGAGACTCACAAAAATGTTGTAATTGCTTTTGGTAATTATCAACAGGGGAAAAAGTTTCTTAGAAAACTTCCTTTTCCCCAAAGCCTGCACTGTCAATGCTACCACAGATAAGGTAATTACAGTTCCATGGGGAGGGAAGGACATAGAATCACAAAAGTATATCTCAAGGCCTCACTATCTCTCTCCATCTTGCCTTGGCTGTTACCACCTGCACTCAGGGCCCAACATTCTGCTAAAGGAAGGAGTCAGGTAAGAATTTTTTACTTTAGTCTCAGAGGCAGAGCAAGGAAGGAAAGAAATCTGAGTTAAGAAATCTGTTCAAGTCTGGTGAAAGGATTCTGGTGTAGACAACAACCAAGTGCAAGGTTGGGAAAGATAGAGAAATAATTCCCTAAGTATGAGGTGAGTTGGTAAGGAGACATTAGGATCCTAGACCCTTAGCCAATTACTCATAGCTCCAAATATAGCTTAATGAAATCCTGAATGTGATTGTTGGTCAGTCATCCCCGTGGTGAGGAAATAAGACTGTATGTGCTTCAGGATGGGAATAGTGAAGTATATCTGCTATTTACATAATCTTACATGAGTCATTGGGTAAGTGTACAAGATTATTAGTAGCATGATTATAATTCATTGGGACTTATGAGTAAGATGGTATTATGAGGATCTCTAACATTGTGCACAAACCATTTCTGAAATAAATAATGTATTGGCAAAAAATATAACCTTTCCTATACACTGCACTTAAGAGAAACACTAATTGTCGTCTACTGAAAAACCTGTACTCCAAAGATTATGGCAAGACAGATTTCCTTCTTGAAGTGAGGGAAGCAGATTTAACAAAAAGTAAACTTTGTAATTATGGTTTGCACAAATGCTGCTATGATGAAATACATCTATTATTTTCTCTGGTTTAAAAATAGGCCATATGCCTCTTTAATGTATTTATGGAAATAGCAATATCTTGCCTGAGATCTGTTCTCTTAAAAAATTGGATATTCAATAAAGCATTGCTAACTCTAGCTATGTTACACAAATAAGCACTAGAGGTTGTTCACCTTACTTATGTGGGAGGTGGTGCTTATTAATTAGGAACTTCATAGTAACCATTCCCTGTATCCTGAAGGAACAACCATTCAACTCTCTGCTTCTATGACTTTCAGTATTTTAGTTTACAGAGAAAAGTGAGATCATGCAGTATTTGTGTTTCTTTGATTCCCTTATTTCACTCAGCATAATGTCTTTAAACTTGATCCATAGTCACCTATTGTATAATTCCATTAATTTAAAAACTGAATAATATCTTATTGCATGCATACACCATATTTTTCATACAGTCCTCCCTTAGTGGAAGGTACATTACTTTCATATATTTGTTATTGTGACTAGTACTACAAAGAACCTGGGAATACTATTATCTCTTTGAGATCCTGTTTTCAAATCTTTAGCATAACATATCAGGAAATAGGATTGCTGGATTAGATAAGACTATCTTTAATTTTGTTGTGGAATACAATATTATTTTCCATATTCTGCTGCATTGTGCATTCCCAGCCACAGTACACATGGATCCCCTTTTCCATACTGTTTTTCCCTCCTTGTCTTATACACTTATTGAAACATATTAATTATGACAGGTGTGAGAAGTTTTTATATCTTTTCATTTTATTGGTGTTTCCTTCATCATTAATGATGTTGAGCATGTTTTTGTATATCTGTTGGTCACTCAAAAGTCTGTAGTTATTTTCTAATATTGAATTGTAGATAATTTTCTTATGATTTCAATACCTGAAATGCTCAATATTTAGGTTCTGCAAATTCTATTTTACATATAACCCTTACACTTTAATGTATATCAAAGATCTTGAGTCCATGTTAATTAATGCATCAATATATTGAGGAATAAATTATGAGAAAATGGTAATAACTTAGCATCTATACTATATTATTTATTATAAATATCACATATTATTATCTCATGTATCACGGCTTAGGAGGAGAGTAATAATGGTCAGGAATTTCTTTCATATATGCCACAGTTTTCCACAGTAATGTCAAAAATGATTACTTTTTATTGCTAAAATAATATAGAATCATCTTGCATTCAATGGGTTCAGTATATGGGACAGTTGTTTTTTTCAGGATTCAACTGTTAGTTCTCCTATATGCTATGAGGCTTTCAAAGTTTATATTCATATTAGATATTGAACTGTACATCCCATTTTACACAGATAAAGAAAAATATTATGATCAAATTTATTTTAAAAAAGTAAACTTAAAATGATAAAATATAAAAAGTCAAATCACTGGTCCAGATTATTTGAAAACACAGATCCATGACTTTGTTAGTGTAGCACAGTGGTTGACCCTGTCTTTCCAACCAGCCTGATGAGATAGAAGTCTATTCTCTAACCATAAATAGTGTATGAATTTAGAGGTCTCTTAACTACCGTACATCCTTTTCTTGCCTTTATAGGAAAATTATGCCAGTGGAGATATAATACCCTTATGAAAACTAAAGAAATTATGTAGGACATTGCATCAATATTTCTATGTTTTAGTGCTAGTTAAATGTTGTACCTTCACTCTAGGAAACACCTAAAGAAAAAAAATCACATGAATATTTCTCAGTGAGGACATTTGACATCTGCTGATCCAATCAGTGTAGCCCATACCTCATATTCCCTCATAGAATCATCTGGCCTAAAGGAAAATATCAGTCACTGTAATGGGGAGAATGGCCTCTAGGGATGAGGAAACAGGAAGATCAAATTTCTCTGAATATAGAATCCTGGGGAATTTTTGCTTTCTTTAACATTGTTCTTTCCTTTAGGTTCTTGAGTGAGGATGAGGTCCATAGATCTGATTCTCAAGCACCTCATTATAACCACCCCTCATTCTATATTACCATATTTTCAATACACACAACTGCACTCAGGACCATGGTGTTGGCAGATTCGAGGGTAAAGGATTTCAACAAGGATATCGGATTCAGCTCTTTCCCTCTCCTCACAGAGTCAGCAGCTATTCTGTGGCCCAAATGTGTGTGTGTGTGTGTGTGTGTGTGTGTGTGTGTGTGTGTGTGTGTCAGACAGGGCATTACTATAAAACTGGACAGTCTCAAATGTCCTATGTAGCCCAGGTTGGCCTGACAATCACAATCCTCCTGTCTCAGCCTCCCAAGCCCTTGGATTACAGGTGTACTTGACCTAACCAGTATGCACTTGTTTCTTGAGTGTCTCAAACAATCATAAGGAACTCAGGAACCCCAGATGTTTAGAATCTAAAAAAATCTTTCACTTACATTTGGGCTTTCTGTTTTTATTTACTGGACTCTAGGTTATGTAGTAGTTATGTTTTTTCCTATATTTTTCATTAGCAAATTGCCAGAAAAAGAATCACAAATAGGAAAAGATAGAAGTAATGTTCTACTTGCTAGAGTGGAATTTGTGGGACATAGGGTTACATATACTGTAAAAATTTAATATACTGGCTGACACTTATCTGCTTGGTAATTTATATAGATGGATTCAAGGTGAATTCTTTGTATTTGGCATTAATATGCATTTCCTAAGAATATTTCAAAAGTTTACTTTATCATTTAATATCACTGAATTTATTATTGTATTTATTAGTATTTATTAGTATTATTGTAATTATTAGTATTTATTAGTATTAATTCATATGATTTCATTGCATGAATATTTAACTGTTAATTCACGTATTATTTTGTTAATAGGCACATGGGTGTTTTTGAGGTTGGGGTATGATGGGTAATGAGTAGTGCTAATATGTAAAATGTGTAAACTGTCTTTTGTTGATACATGTATGTATTTCTGGGGAGTAAATTCACTGAAATGAACTTATGGCAACATGAGTTTACATTTGATAATCTTACATAAAAATACTACCAAACAATTTTCCAAAATATTTTTACCCATGTCAAGACCCTGAGAAATGTATGAGGTCCTATATTATCCGTATTTCTGCAAAACTGGGTATTTCCTGCCTTTCTCATTTCAGATGTCACAATGGTGTGTGATGATAACAGATAGTAGTTTTGTTTTAATTCACATGGTTTCTAAGGTCATTGCAAACATTTCTTGTACTTATTACCCATTGAATAACTTTTTAAAGGTTCTAGGTAAAATAATTTCTACTTTCCATTTTCTTATATAAACTCTACTGTTCTTCCTGAAGAATACACATGTGTTACTCTCAATTTAGGGGCTGGGATTTAGCTCAGTTGGTAGAGCCCTGCTCTGTAGTCTGTGAGGTCCTGAGTTCAATTCCCAGCACCACAAAAATGGGAGAAGGATGTGGCAACCCACTCCTAAGGCAATCCCGATATGATCTGCCATTGAAAACCCTATGAGGGTCTCTATGAGTCAGACACGACTCGACGGCACCTAACAACAACAACAACAAGCACAAACAACAGTTACTCTTTGATGCAAAAACTGTGCCATGAATTTCTTCACTCAGAGGAATGATTGCATCCATAATTTAAATCAAAATGTGCTGAGTGACAAAACAGCTTCCAGGGACTTGGCAGTAGGAATGATCTTTTTGTCACAGTCTCTCATCGGACTCCTAGGTAATCTCTCCCTCCTTTACCATTATTCTTCCCTTTACCTCACTAGAAGCAGGTTGAGTTCCACTGAGTTGATTTTCAAGCACCTGTTCATAGCCAACCTCTTAATCATTCTTTCCAAAGGCATTCCCCAGACTATAGCAGCCTTTGGATTGAAACATTTCCTCAATGAGCCTGGCTGTGTTCTTTTTTTATATGTTCATAGAGTGGGCAGGGGTGTTTCCATCAACACCACTTGCATATTGAGTGTCTTCCAGACAATCATGATCAGCCCCATGAGGTCCTGTTGGAAAAAGCTTAAACTAAAATCTTCAAAATATGTTAGCTTCTCAAATTCCCTATCCTGGATCCGACAAACAGTGATACATTCCATTTTTCCTCTGTATATGTTGTATATGTCTAGAAAAAGGAATACTGTTCCTATGTAGAACAGGTAGAAATCACTGGAACAATCTATATAGCATTAGTAGTGTTTCCTGAAGTGTCTTTTTCTGTGCTCATCATCTGGTCCAGTGGCTATATGATTTTCACTCTATACAGACATAAGTTGCAGGTCCAATACATTCATGGCACTAATAGATACTGCAAATCCCCTGAGTCCAGAGCCACCCAAAGAATTCTCATTCTGGTGAGCACATTTGTAACATTTTACACCCTTTCCTCCATAATTCACATTTTTTTTGCACTCTCTTATAATCACAGTTGGTGGTTGGTGAGAATTACTGAACAAATTTCTGTGTCTTTTCCAACTATCAGCCCCTTTCTGCTCATGAGTCGGGATTCCTGTATATCTTGGTTGTGTTCTATCTGGATAAAGAACACAAAACTCACTAATCATATCAGAAATGTGTGAGTTGTTTGTTTTTGCCCAACTTTCATCTGTGTACTCACATGTGATAGCTTCAAGGCACAATATGTTCATATGCGAGGCAGAAGGAGAAAGTGGATATATTTGAGACTTCCCAAATATTTGTCTTCCCAAATCCAGAATATGAATTTGACCCATATAGAAAAGAGATAAGAACCAAGGAGCCTGAATCTGGTTAGCAACAAATAAGGAATGCGAAAATGGGACTTCATTACCTTCAGAGAAGACTGTCTCTCCATCAGAGATGGGTGTCCACAAAAGTTAAAAACCTCATATTTTAGTTCTTTCACATTTTTATGACATATTTCATGAAGCAAGTTACTTTAGACAGAAAGGAGCTAATGGATTTGGAAGTTTAATATCATGACACCATCATCTGTTTAGTTCCTGTGATGGTCTCCCCTTCACGTGATGGTGAATGGTATCATGGCAGGACCTTGTGGAGAGGGAGAGACTGTAATCCTCACATGAAAGCACTCCAGGACAACTCCTTTCCTTATGTTCAAGGGCAGATTCCTCAGTGACCTAACAAGTTACCACTAGGCCTCACCTCTTAAAGATCCCATTACTTCTTACCCTTGCAACACTAGATGACAAAGTTCCATTATAACATCCCTAAGAGATCAACCACATCCAAACCAGAGCACACTGTGAACAAAGTGATCCATTCCAATCACAGAAAGGGCAAGTCTACTTAAATAATTGATTGAAGAAGAGATTGAGGGCAGCGGTAAGTATATATCCAGTTCCCAATAACAAACCTATGAGCTTTATAGATTTCTTTCTCTAAGGATCTTCCTCCCTCCTTCACACATCACAGGGAGGCCTCCCTGGTCAACTGGCATGGCATAGACCACTATTCTCTCAGGTATATAGGGAAGGGAGTAAAATGGGAAGTTGCTTTGAAAAAAGAGAAAGGAGAGCTGTGTGGTGGCATAACACATATAAAGCCAGGAAAGCCAAAATTTTTGAACTAAATGTCTACACACAAAATACCAAACACTATAGACATGGATTCTCACATAGACCCTAAGACAACAATATTGACTTCAATAGCCATAGTCACTAAGAGATACTTCAGCCACACAAATAATGAAAAAATAAGCACCAGAGTTATATGACAGTATAATGAAATTGACTTAACAGACACATACAGAATATTCTATCCAACAGTTGCAAAATATGGCATGTAGAATGTAAAAAGTGAAATTTAAACAAAAAAGGGTAGGAATTGGGGTTGTCAAGAGCTGGGAAGATGTTAGACAAAGGATGGGGATATTCAGTCCTACCAAAAATAAGTTCTGGGAGTTAAATATTCAGCATGGAGAATGTAGTTAATAATACAGTACAGTGTATTTGAATATGGTATGTAAACCTTAAAGGTTCTCTCTCTCTCTCTCTCTCTCAAATATAAGCATGTGAAATAATAAGAAATGATATATAAGTGATGTATAAACTAGATGTTGGTAATTGTTCCATAACATATATGATTATATCAAGCTGTTATACTGTACATATTAAAGGTATACAAATTAAATGTCAGTTATATATCAGTAAAGCAAGGAAAAAAGACAGTATGACTCAGCCACTCTCACAGATCAAGGAAATTTGCAGATAGCCCTTGGAGATTTTCCACAGGATGATGTCCTGAGATGCTCAGCTCTGTGCCTCTACCCAGTGGTCAGAGCACAGCCAGCTTTGTGCTAGGGAAACTTGCAATGCCTCCTACCAGGGAACACACAGGGAGGTGGCATGTGGCCCACTGTGTTGTACCACAGACAAGATGACCCAAGCACCTTGTGGAAAGTCCTGTAGGTGGAATCATCACACTTGTTAGTAGGGTTCAAATGTACCTTTCCCTACTCACAACCTCCCTCCATCACTTAGCCTCGGCCATAACTTTAGTACTCTAGCTGGGAAGAAAAGAGAAGATCCTCTTGGACAGCACTCCACTCTGCTGGAGGATCCAGGTGTTCTCCCATTACCTTCATCAATCCCCCAATGGATAAATGGAGGGGCTATGAGTCACCTCATGTCACCTTGGGGAAGAGGGTTTAGGTAAAGTGGGAAAGTCATTCTTACTCCCTGAAATCTGGAAATCCCCCAAATTTTGCTCCACATGTGTAATGGAGCTTTTCCAATGAACTTCCAGATACTACACAGGTTTTTTCTATCCAATGTGGTCACGATCAAAACAAATCTTGTTTAGGAAATTAATGTAGAAAGCTCCTATTTGATCATTTTCCTGATATCACCTACCTAAAGTGTAACATTTTTAATTTTCCAAGACAAACTACTTAATGTCACTATGTTAATGGTGTGTTTCAAAAATTTTATGGCATAAAACTTCATCACAAATATGTAGAGTTTGGATGGGATGGACTGGCTCCTTTTTCTGCCCTACATAACATGAAGGCCAGTGAACAACATCTCCTGCTATCTATGCCAACATCACATCCTATATCAGATATCACTATGGAACAGAAGAAATGCTCATGAGTTTTGTCTATCCAAAATTTCCTTGATGCTGTCTACCATCTGTCCATACAAATCATCAGGAGCATTATAGAGGATTTTGACTCCTGGAATAAAATTACAAGTGATTCATGACTGTTGAAATTTGACTATAAAGGAGGGAAATCTTGGAGGAATGAAATAGTGACATCTAGTCCTCCCTTTGACACTTCTGTCATCCATAACACCATCTTTCTTCTCTCTCTGCTTTCTTCCCCCACAGCATCCTCCATCCCCTCTGTCAACGATCTTAGTCATCTACTGAACCTACACCAAACCCCTACTTACATCAAAGTATATAGAATGTATATTGTCATACTAGTATCTGTGATATGTGATCTGTCACCCCTCTGAATTATTTACTATTCTACGGATCTCAGTACACTCCTTTTGACCTCCCATTACATCTATGTGACCAATCATCAGCGACCTTTTGGTCTAGTAATATATGCACTTCAAATTCCAAACTTCAGTCTGTTATTCATGGATATAACCCCCCCACAGTCAAATGTCTATTGTTCAGTTATCAGCACACTCCACTTCCCATGACCACAATCCAAACCCCAACCCACTAACCCAAACCTATTGTCCTCCATTTCTCCCTGGATATATCTTCCTCATTGTATTATTATTTTCATGTATTGTTGTTGACACTTAAAAACAGGACCCTCAGGCTCAGACCTCAGGGAACTCACAGGATGGCAGCCAGTGATGTGGCTGTAGGATTTGTCTTCATATCACAGACTGTGGTAGGAATTCTGGACAACTCCTCTCTTCTCTAGCACCATCTGTTCCTTTACAACTCTTGGTCCAAGGTAAAGTCCACAGACTGGATTCTTAAGAACCTGATTGTAGCCAACATCTTAATTCTCCTGTGTAAAGAAGTACTCCAGATCATGACAGCCTTTGAATGGGAAGTTTTCCTCAGTGATTTGAAATGCAAACTACTTTTCTGTCTCCATAGAGTGGGTAGGGGGGTGTACATCAGCAACATCTGTCTCCTGAGTGTCTTCCAGGTCATCACCATCAGCCCCAGGGACTCAAGATGGGTTCAGCTTCAAGTGAGAGCACCAGGGTACATTGGCTTCTCCATATGCCTGAGCTGGATGCTGTATGTCCTCATAATCTGGAGCATAGACCACTGAAAACGTCACAAGCCTCAGTGATTATGGATACTGTTCTGATCATCCTGACAAAACCAGAGACATACTGCACACCATGCTCTCGTCCTTTTCTGATGTTTGGTGTTTGGGGCTCATGCTCTGGGCCAGCAGCTGTGTGGTTTCCATCCTGTATAGACACAAGCAGAATGTAACACATGCACAAAACCAGCATCTCCCCCAGATCTTCCCCTGAGTCCGGAGCTACCAAAACCATCCTCCTCTTGGTGAGTTCCTATGTCTACTTTTACACCCTTTCCCAAATCTTCTAAGGGCATTTGATTTTTCTTGATAATCTCAGCTGGTCCCTGCTGAGAATGGCTGCAGTCCTCACTGGGTATTTCTCAGCTGTGAGCCACTTTCTGCTTATGAGCCATGTCTCCAATGCGTGGAGATTCTGCTCTGCCTGGATACAAAATAGAAAAACAAAACAAAACAAAACCCTAATCCTATGAGGAACATGTAAATTGTATTTCTCTTTCTCCAAGGTCTGGGAGCCATTGATCCTCATACACTGTTAGAACAATGATAAATCCTTAGTGTAAGAGCAGCAAACAGGCACACAACTCCACATCTTCAAACTGTGTAATAAAGTCTGCATGCATGTAGTTACATGTTTCTAATTGATTTTTCCATCTAGCATGCTTAATCATTTTGACTAAAATGTATAAATTTTATATTTCAAAATAATAATGATTAAAACTGCGACAGTCTGCTTTAACATGAAATATCTATTATTGTACATTTATCTTGCTATTCTAGTTGAGTGATTAAAATGCATTGGATATGCTTTATATACTTGATTCTTTTTTATTAGTAATTTTATAGTTAGTCTACAACTAAGTGGATTTCATTATGACATTTCCTTACATGCATATCAAGTGAGATAAGGCACATTCAAGGTGATATTGCCATAGAGCAAACATGCAAATCATGTACAGTGCTCATGTTCACCTCCCTCATTATCCTCTCATGACTCCCCTTCCCTGCACTCATTTCCCCTGCCAATATTTCTCTTCCCTTTGCATGACTTTTCTGTGTGTGTCTTTATTTATATAGATGTATACCTATATAGATATATATTTGTGTTTACATTTTATGTATAGAGATACATATCTATATCCATACAGATATATATCTATATATCTCTACATGTCTATATGTTGTTGTTGTTGCTTAATTTAGATAGATATAAATAGATATCATGTATCTATAAACATCCAGATTTTGCCTTAAGGTGAAAACTCTAATTTTTTTCTTTTCTTTTGATTTTCTTCTTTTCTTTTCCTTTCTTTTCTTTTTCTTTTCTTTTCTTTTCTCTTTTCTTTTCTTTTCTTTTCTTTTCTTTTCTTTTCTTTTCTTTTCCTGTATTTGAGGTTTGATCCCAGAATTTCCCATGAATTTCCATCTGCTCTACCACTAGGATCCACCATCAACTAGATTTATTTTTTCTTATTTTTGAGTTAGGGACTTGCTAAATTATACAGACTTCCTCTGACCTTAAAATTGCAATCTTCCTGCCTCCACCTCCTGAGGTTCTGGCACTCCTGGGTGTGTGCTGCTGCCCTAGATTCTACTTCAATTGTATGTCTTAGCTATTTCTCTTTAAAAATTTATTCCAATGGATATAATCAATGGTCTTTTGATTTTAAAGGAGTAGTCTTTCATGTTAAAATAATGAACATACTTGGGGAAAATTTAGAACAAATCCTGTGTTTTTCATGACACACATTCTATTTTCTTCTTCCCTGTGGATTGTTTTGTCATTTTCATGATTCTTACTTACATTTCAACCTAGAAATCATATCTTTAGAAAATCCTCCTCTAGTTTAAAATGTTTAGCCTCCTTTTGGAAACAAAGCCATTCTATCATGAAATATTTATCATTTTCCAATGTGTTCTAATGATTACTGTGTGTTTTTAAAATGATTTTAGGCACAAGTCATGAGTGTAATCTTCAGTGAGATTTCATAAGCTGATCATACTTGTGCATGCTGCTCCAGTGTAAAAACCTAAATGTAGAATACTGTCAGAATCATAGATGGGTCATGATGCCTCCATGGTCACCTTAAGAGTGACCATGATTTGAAATCTTATTGTATTCATTACTTTCACCCCTTTTGACTTTATATAAATGGAGTCATACTGTATGAATTCTTTAATGTTTGGCTTTTAGAATTCCATATGTTTGTGAGTTTGTATTTTTTCACACTGCTTGTGATCAAATTCCATTGTGATAGTATTCCAATGAATTCATTTTTTCTTCTCTTGGTCCACATGTGAGTGTTTTTCAATTTGGAGCCGTCATCAGTAGTCTTCATATGTAAGTTCCACTACAGGTGTTGGTGATACATAGAGGGATTTCTGTTTGGTACATGTGTAGAGGTAGAAGTATTGGGTGAGAGGATTACAGGCTTATACAAGCTTACATCACCTTAGTTTTAGAAAATACTTCCAATCAGTTTTCCAAAATATGGAAATAAATTTCTCACCAAGAAATTTCTTATAATTTTTAACACAATAACCTTTGATATGCTCTCCTTTATATTTATAATATTTTTTCTATTTAAGAATTATTTTCCTAGATATAAGTATGTAGCTCTGTGGTACAGCAATGGCTTAACATGAGTGAGACTCTGGGTTTGATCCCTACCACCACCACCACCACAAAAAACCCCACAAAATCTCACAAAACCCCCAACAAAAAATTATAACCTCCATAAACCACCCCCAAACAAACTAAAGCTCCAGAAAATCTACAATAAACAAACACAAAACCAGAAGTCCTCCCACTATGTGATCTGAAAGATGTTTTCCTTTCATCTTTTCTAAAACTATCATTCTATACATTTGAAATTTAAATTCGTCCATTCATTCAGAATCTATTTTTTACTAGTTGGTAATAAATTAAGTCTCTTTTCCTCATTAACCTAATAAATTTATATGTATACAGAAAATATTTCATTGTCTTTGATTTTTGTTCCTGTACCTGTCATGGCTTCACCAAAGTTAACATGACTCCATCCTCAGAAGTGACTTTTCATGCAAGTCTCTAGTCATTGTCCTGTCTGCCTTCTTCTTTGTTCACAATCATACTGCACCACATAATCAAAGTTAGTTTAGGAGTCAGAAATCTTCATTGGAAGGGATTCTGGGAAGATGGTGGAGTAGGAAGTATGGAAATCAGTCTCTTCAGCAGACAACTCTTGGACTGATGTCATAGGTCTCAGGTAACTAGTGGGAAACTGTGGAGTTTCTTCCAAAGAGTGCATCTTCCAGGGGAAGGAAACTGCAGTCAGGTTTTCTCAGCTTTCACTCTTAGCACAGTAGAATCTATTGCACCAAATGCCCCATGACAGGCAGCCCTGGACATGCTCCTGGAACAGTTTGCAAGAAGCTTGTGAGATCCTGGTGGGCAAAAAGTCACCTGATCAGTAATCACTGAAGATCTGGGTTTTATACACTGGTTCCACCTCTGTCCTTAAATGTTTTGACATCCATCACCCTGTGAACAACTAAAAACTCATTTTCCTCTTGCCCTGCACACATGCCTGAATCCAAAATCTCAACCCATTCCTCCAGTCTTCATGCTTTACACTCACAAATGACACAAGCTAAATGTCAGGCACCAACTATTCTATTACCTCTTTTAAGACCCAGGACATTCAAAACTAGCTGTGGAGTCAAGAACAGCATCACAAATGCACAAGGCAAGTCAAAGTCTCAGAGAATAACTGAGAAGACCTTAAGTTTATACCCCAGGTTGACCCCCATGAAGAACCAATGTAACCTACAATAATCAAAACACAAAAACACAAGTTAATTCTGGGAAAATGGGATAATCTAATTTCCTAATGAACTAATATGTCATCAAAAGTACATTCCATGATTTCAATGAAAAGAGGAAAAAGCATATAAAGAAACAAGAAACTGTGGTCTCCTCCAAGGCCAAATCAATCAATTAGTTAATCAATATATTTAAAGAAACCATACCTGAAAACTGCCAATGATGGGCCTAGGTTAAAACAATTAAATATCTATCTTAAAAGCCAATTGCCATTGTGCACACTGATAATCCCAGCTACTAGGGAGCCTGAAGCAGGAGGATCAGGAGTTTGAGGCCAGAGGCTCCCCATACATCTTAAATATGTCCTGCCTCAATATTTTTTAAAAAGAGACTGGAGGTGAAGCTCAGTGGTCTAGTACTTGGTTAGCATGTACAAGGATCTAGGTTCAATCTTCTAGTATTAAAAAAAATTCACAATGTACTGTGAATAAAATGAGAAAGCAATCCAATTCACAATAGCATGAAAATGAACAAATTTCTTAGAAATAAAGGAGGTAGGGAAGGATATAGATTAAAAAAGAAAGAAATTGAAGAAAAATATAAAAGATGGAAGGACTTCCCATGTTCATGGATCAGCAAATTAATATTGTTAAAATGACTATGTTACTAAAAGCAATCTAAAGATTCAATGTAATCATTAAAGGTTCAAAAACATTCTTCCAAACACTAGAAAAATATAAAATAATTCAAATTTACCTGGAAACACAAAAGACCATGAATAGCCCAAACACTCCTACGCAAAATTGCAGTGGTTGGTGTATCAAAATACCTGACCTCAGATTATTCCATACAGTCATAATAACAAAACCAACATGATGTTGCCATAAAAACAGACATGCTGACAAATGAAAGAGGATACGGGATCCAGAAATTAACACACCCAGCAAAAGCCCTCAGATTCTCAACAAAGTTGCCAAAAGCATTTGGAACAAAGAAAGTCTCTTTAAAAAGTGGTGCTGAAAAACCTACATATCTACATGAGGAAGAGAAAGACTAAAGCTAGATCTCTCTGTCTGACTCTGTACAAAAACAACTCAAAATGGACCAAAGACCTTAACATAAGCCCCCAAGCTCTTTACCGACTAGAGTTTAGAGTTTAGTCACAAAACAAACAAAATACCATGGAATAAGCCAACAACCTGGGTTAGTGATCATATCAGAAAAAGGGAGTCTGAGTTGAAACTGATTTTATGACAAAGCCACATAGGAACAGAGAAACTCCTGAGGAATAGAGTTAGGGTGAGAAATGGAGTCCTAAGCCCTGCAACAATCCCTCGTGGCTCCTAACTAAATGAAATCCTCACAAAGTATGACCATTGGGGTTTAATCCAAATATATACAACCAAGAAGGCGAAAGATCTCTAAAATGAAAACTATAACAAAGAAATTGAAGAAGGACAATGGAGGGAACTCCAAGCCCATGCATTAACAAAATTAATATTGAGGGACGGGATGGGTAGATGCTACTCTGTTAAGGGGTAAAAATAGTTCAAATTAATTGTAATTGACAATTCAGGGTTTCTTCTGTGTATTGAGGCTGGGATTTAGCTCAGTTGGTAGAGCACCGCTCTATAGTCTCTGAAGTCCCGAGTTTGATTCCCAGCACCGCAAAAATGGGAGAAGGACGTGGCAACCCCACTCCCAAGGCAATCCCGAAACAATCTGCCATTGAAAACCCTATGAGGGTCGCTATGAGTCGGACACGACTTGACAGCACCTAGCAACAACAACAACATCTGTGTATTGAAATCTTCCAGAATCCCAGAAATATTACAGCAAATAGATTCTGACAACGTAGATATTATCCAGGTGGAGACAGACTTTAGATGTTTCCTATGACACAATCTTCCTAGGATCTTCTTCCCATAGAAGAATTTCAAACTCATTACAACAACTCATTGTATGGTGTTCAGGCCTTTATAAGAATGAGAGATGCAAGAAGAAATAGAATGTTCAGGAATTTAACAATAAATGCCAGCATAGATGGGAACTGATTAAATTAACTGGAGTTAGGCCATGACAGATGACAGGAAAGAATCTAATGCAACATTATCAGAATATATGGAAATGTATTGCTTGCATAAATCACTACTAACACTTATAATAAATATATTCTGCATGCATTATGTATGTGATTTCAAAGGCATGATTTTATGTGTTTGAAGAAAATATAGGAGAACATCTTAGAGGCCTTACACTAGGAAGGAATATTTACCAGAGCAGAAGCTATTAACTATACATGGGGACATGTGAAGGAAGGGTGGAGAAGAATGAAAAGTGAATCTAGGAGGCAATGATGAAGAAATCCAGCCCAGATGGCAGCCCCAGTGCCTCAGTTGCTGAAGGTTAGCTTTCTGAATACTCTCCACTCTTGCTTTGAGGATCGCCAAAGAGGATGTTTCAAGAATATCTGGAAATTTGGATTTTCATGTGAGCACTCTCTTACATGTTACCATTGCCAAATGACTTGAAAAAATAAATAACCAAAACACTCTTCTGAAGATTTGGCTGTGGACAGATAGTATTTAACCATATATATATATGAATATGATATGGCTTTAATTGAATCTCAAAAATGTCAAAAGCAAAAGTCAGGCATGGTGAAAAGCGTGTGTATTCTCATGTCCTTAGAATGCTGAAGTGGGTGGATCTGTTGGGCCACAAGACTGACACAAGACTGTCAACCAGCTGGGCAACATAGCAAGACTCCATCACAAAACAAACAAACAAACAAACAAACAAACAAACCAACCAACCATTAAAGGAAAGACTGAACGCGTGGGCTCGGCGGCGGCGGCGCTCGCGTGCTCTGTGGGTTGGTGCAGCTGCGAGGCAGAGCGGGCCATGGCAGTGGGCGGCGAGAGGACATACGGCTGAGCCCGGCGGGCGGGAGGTGCCTGGGAGCAGGCCGGTCGCGGTAGCTTGGGCTGCTGACGGCGCGCGCGGTGCGGCGGCTGGCGGCGGAGCGCCGGGCAGTATATCTTCTAATCTGAAAAAGTCTTCCGTGAACACTTCACTTTTAAAAACACGTAATGTCATCTGTTTTCCTGAAAGACTGAAATGGGGGCTGTCATTTTCAAGGCCCTGTGGTTATGAATTTGCTTCAGCTTCATAATGCCTCCTGCTATGGCAGACATCCTTGACATCTGGGCGGTGGATTCACAGATAGCCTCTGATGGCTCCATATCTGTGGGTTTCCTTTTGCCCACTGGGATTTACATCCAGCTGGAGGTGCCTGGGAAAGCTACTATTTCTCATATTAAGCAGATGTTATGGAAGCAAGTTCACAATTACCCAATGTTAACCTCCTTATGGAAATTGATTCCTACATGTTTGCATGTGTGAATCAGACTGCTGTATATGAAGAGCTTGAAGATGAAACACAAAGACTTTGTGATGTCAGACCTTTTCTTCCAGTTCTCAAATTAGTAACAAGAAGTTGTGACCCAGCAGAAAAATTGGATTCGAAAACTGGAGTCCTTATAGGAAAAGGTCTGCATGAATTTGATGCCTTGAAAGATCCTGAAGTGAATGAATTTCAAAGAAAAATGCGCAAATTCAGTGAGGAAAAGATTCAGTGTTTTGTGGGATTATCGTGGATTGACTGGCTAAAGCAAACATACCCACCAGAGCATGAGCCATCCATGCTGGAAAACTTGGAAGATAAACTTTATGGAGGCAAGCTCATTGTGGCTGTGCATTTTGAAAATAGTCAGGATGTGTTTAGTTTTCAAGTATCTCCTGATATGAATCCTATTAAAGTAAATGAATTGGCAATCCAAAAACGTTTGACTATTCATGGAAAGGAAGATGAAGCTAGCCCCTATGACTATGTGCTGCAAGTCAGTGGGAGAGTAGAATACGTATTTGGTGATCACCCACTAATTCAGTTTCAGTATATTCCAGAACTGTGTAATGAAGAGTACACTACCCCATTTCATACTTGTGGAGATCTGCAAGATTAAGAAAATGTATGAACCGGAAATGATTGCCATAGAGGCTGCTATAAATTGAAATTCATCTAACCTTCCTCTTCTTTTACCACCAAAGAAAACACGAATTATTTCTCATGTGTGGGACAATACAACCCTTTCCAAATTATCTTGGTTAAGGGAAATAAAGTTAATACAGAAGAAACTGTAAAAGTGCATGTCAGGACTGGTCTTTTCCATGGCACCGAACTTCTGTGTAAAACCATCGTAAGCTCAGAGATATCAGGGAAAAATGATCACATTTGGAACGAACCACTGGAATTTGATATTAATATTTGTGAACTGCCAAGAATGGCTCGATTATGTTTTGCTGTTTATGCAGTTTTGGATAAAGTAAAAACGAAGAAGTCAACTAAAACCATTCATCCCTCTAAATATCAGACCATCAGGAAAGCTGGAAAAGTGCATTATCCTGTAGCATGGGTAAATACAATGATTTTTGACTTTTTTTATTGGAAATTTTTAATGTACATCATAATGTGATTCATTTTGACATGCTTTTCATTGTGACAGTTTTCATATATGCAATTTGATAAACATTATTCATATAGGTTACCCCTTACCCTCCCCTATGCTTCCCCCCTACCCCCTTCCCTTCTAAGTTTCCCATCCAAGTCTTCTCTATCTTTTACTATGTAGTATTTTTCTACATGTCCTTGGGTTCCATTTCTGTTTAAGATAGAAACTTTTCCTGTAGTGGTCTTTGTTTTTATCTTGTTAGAACAATTACATGCGATTTCTAGTCCATTTATATTGACCTCATTCTTATCTTCCTTCCCCCCCTTTTATTATGGTCTGACCTTTGAGTAGGATTTTTCCTTCTTGTAATTTTGAGTAAGCTCTCTCATATGAGTGAGAACATGTGTTGTTTCTCTTTCTGATCTTGTGTTCGTTCACTTAAAATAATTTTCTCTAATTCCATCCATTTTGCTGCGAATGACCCTATTTCATTTTTCTTGATTGCTGAATAGTATAGTATTCCATTGTGTATGTATACCATAGTTTTTTCATCCATTCTTCTGTTGAAGGGCACTTTGGTTGATTCCATATCTTTGCTATTGTGAAAAGCACTGCATTGAACATGGAGATGCAGGTGTCTCTGTGGTATGATGACCCATCTCTCTTTGGGTAAATACCCAATAGTGTTATAGCTGGGTCATATGGTAGTTCTATTTTTAGTTTTTTGAGGTACCTCCATATTGATTTCCATAGTGGTTGCACCAAATTACAGCTCCACCAACAATGTAAAAGTGTTCCCTTTTCCCCGCAACCTTGCCAGCTTTTGTTGTTGTTTGTTTTATTGATCTTGGCCATTCTTACTGGTGTAAGGTGAAATCTCAGCATTGTTTTGATTTGCATTTCCCTAATGGCTAGGGATATTGAGCACTTTTTTCATGTGTTTCATGGCTTTATGGACCTCTTCATCTGAGAACTGTCTACTCAGTTCCTTTGCCCATTTGTGTATTGGGTTGTTTGGTTTTTGGGTTTTTTTTTTCTTGAGTTCCTTATAAATTCTAGTAATTAGGCCTTTGTCAGATGTATAAAATGCGAAGATATTTTCCCATTCTGTGGAGGTTTCCTTGACTCTGTTAATTGTTTCTTTTGCTGTGCAGAAGCTTCGTAATTTCATGTGGTCCCATTTATCTATTCTTGTTGCAATTTCTTGAGCAATTGGGGTCCTATTAAGGAAATCTTTTCCAATGCCTATATGATGGAGTGTATTGCCTATCTTGCCTTCTATGAGTTTTAAAGTTTCTGGTTTTATGTTGAGATCTTTTATCCATTTTGAGTTAACTCTCGTGTATATTGAGAGATGTGGA
>VMDO01024438.1:0-29754 GCA_007922755.1 Pedetes capensis
ACCCTGCCCAGCATGGGAGGCAGAAGCTGAGGACAGCCTCCACCCTGCCCAGCATGGGAGGCAAAAGCTGAGGACAGCCTCCAACCTGCCCAGTACAGGAGGCAGAAGCTGAGGACAGCCTCCACCCTGCCCAGTACAGGAGGCAGAAGCTGAGGACAGCTTCCCCTGGCTCCAGCGTGGGAGGCAGAGGCTGAGCGCATCCTCCACTGGCCCCAGTGCAGGAGACAGAAGCTGAGGGCAGCCTCCACCAGGCCCAGCATAGGAGGCAGAAGCTGAGGACAGCCTCCACCCTACTCAACATGGGAGGCAGAACCTGAGGATAGCCTCCATAGGTCCAGCACAGGGGGAAGAGGCTGAGGGCAGCCTCCACCCAGCCCAGTGCAGGAGACAGAAGCTGAGGGCAGCCTCCACCAGGCCCAGCATAGGAGGCAGAAGCTGAGGACAGCCTCCACCCTACTCAACATGGGAGGCAGAACCTGAGGATAGCCTCCATAGGTCCAGCACAGGGGGAAGAGGCTGAGGGCAGCCTCCACCCAGCCCAGTACAGGAGACAGAAGCTGAGGGCAGCCTCCACCCTGCCCAGCACGGGAGGCAGAAGCTGAGGACAGCCTCCATCCTGCCCAGTACAGGAGGCAGAAGCTGAGGGCAGCCTCCACCCTGCCCAGCGCAGGGGGTGGAATAACTCTAGTCCCTGCCAGTTCCTGTGTTCCTGTCCCTGTGTTCCATTTCCTGTTCCTGTATAATAAAGTTATTACCCCTTTTGTAGCCAGCCTCCAGGAACCTCTATGCCCTAGCCACAGGTGACCAGACCAGTCCTGCAGATTAGCCCTGAGAGCCGAGGCCATCTGCCCCTACAGGGAGGGGCCAGGTTTGCTCCTGTGAGAACCAACCAGGGTCCCTTAAGGATGACAATCACTTCCTTCTGAATCAGCCAATGAACTTTCACTAGGCTCCACCTCTTAAAGGTCCCATCACCTTTCAGGTTGCCACCCTAGGGATCAAACCTCCAGTACGTGAACCTCGGGAGACACACTCCCCCATGCCACAAGCACACCCGTCTCCTAACTGAGTCACAACGCTTCCATCTGCTTCTGCATTCCAAAATTTTGCGGCTGTCTTCTCTTGTTTCCCCTTCCTTTTTTGTGTATTTTAAAACTCTTCTATAGTCTCAGTGTTATTGAAGGTGGAAGCAAAAATAAACATGCCCATTACTCCACATCTTAACCGAGGAATCCTGAAGAGTTTTATAAAATGCGATTTCCCCAGACATCAGCACATGAAGTCTCCTTGTGGCGCTAAAGTGGATTTTGCTGTTTAGTGCCTCTGAAATGCTCCCTGCGGGATAATGCCTGGAGCACCAGAGCATCAAACTCCCCCTGTTTGATCATTACAAAATTAGGGCCCTCTCTAGTGGAAATATCAACCTATAAACCAAAGACTGCTTAGATAAAAACACTTTAGACAGGCATTGGGTTCCCTTATGCTGGATGTGGCAGTTCTAGCCAAGGCTACAATTTCATAGCAAATCATAAGCTCTGGCACCAGTTGGGAATTGGGTTGGGCAGGGAGGCACTTTCTGTGCTGTGTTCAGGGATCAGGTCTGACTCAAATGTGCAAAATCATTTTTATAAGGGATGGCATTATACCAGTTGACTTACGATTTAATAGCTTCTTTCCCCAAGCTTTTAATATGTTCCAGAAACTTGGATGATAATACTTTCTGTCTATAATTAGAAAAACACGGTCTATGTATTGTTTGAGCTTATGTATGTGTGTGTATTATGTTGTTTTTGTTGTTGTTGTTGTTGTTGTTGTTGTTAGGTGCCATTGAGTCGGTATCCAACTCATAGCAACCCTACGTACAACAGGTGAAACACTTGTCAGTACTTCCCTGCTATTCATAGGGTTTTCAATGGCTGATTGGTTTTTGAGGGTGGGTTGCCGGGTCCTTCTCCCGTGTATTATATTGGGTGTGCCAAAAATGTGTGCACATTTTAAGAGATGTTGTCTGCATTAATTTTCAAAATCAAATTGAATTGCAATGGCGATGTGTAGCATGATATTCACTCAACGCCATTCATCCAATGACTGTTAGCGCCACCGTGTAATAGGCAGCACAGTCAAAACAACAGAAACATGGCTGTCATTCAAGGGGCGTGGGACCATTTTGTAGCGGTATTTGAAATTCGAGAACACTGCGCAAGTACAAGGAAAATGGAGGTGGGAGTATGCAGCAGACCCTCCGACATGCCTAACAACTACACGCATTCGTGCTAAGTTTAAGACATGGTACTGTGTGTGATGTGCACATAAGATCCGGGAGGACGCAGCCGGCAACAAGTCCTGCTGCTTCTGCTATTGTAGCTACACTGAGCTCCTCTTATACTTGCAGAAGTTAAATGTGGCTTGTATGCCTCCTTTGTTATTGGTGATACTGAGCACTGCAATTGTAATACAGTTTTTTTTTTGCCATTCTTAGAACACATATACACCTTCTGCATATACACATGTAGTGTTTTTACAAACGTGCCTGTGTGTGCCTCTGAAACGGCACTACTTAATCAGACACAGTTATTATAAAGCACGGGTTGCACAGCTGTGTAAGGGCAATTCTGGAGAGTATACAGTCTCACCTGCTCAGGGAGAAAGGTACAGCAGTGAGGAGTATACATTTGGGGCCCAATTATTCTCAGAAGCCAACTAGAAACTAACTAGCTGCACGACCTCAGGCCAATTATCCAGCCTACCTGAAACCAAGTTTGTTCATATTGACACTGAGGATCCAGATATCTGTACTACCAGGTTTTTATAAGGATAAGAATAGTATCTGGAAAGAACTTAAATCCTTGGCACAATAAACTCTAGTGACTAAATGTTTTCACCCCCAATTTAACAATTCCTCTATCACAGAAGAAAGATAGGCGCATGCCTAGATCCCAGCAACGCACGAGGCTGAAGGAGGAGGATTCTGAGTTCAAGGCCAGAGGCAGCCTGTGTAACGCAGTGAGACTCTGTCTGAAAATAGAAAATGAAAAGGGAGCTAGGGGTGTGGCTCAGCGGCAGACAGAGCACTTGCCTGGCAGGTGCAAGGCTCATGCAAGGTTCAATCTTCAGTACTGAAAAAGAAAAGAAAGGGAAGGAAGGAAAGAAAGTAGAAAGAACAAAAGAAAAAAGACAGAAAGAAGCAAGGAAAGAGATGGAAGGAAGGGAGGAAGGAAGGAGAAAGAGACAGGAAGGAAGGAAAGAAAGAAAGGAAAGGAAGACAAAGAAAGAGGAAGGAAGGAAGGAAGGAAGAAAAAAGAAAGGAAGGAAGAAAGAAAGAAAGATGTTTCTGTCAATGATATTTTATCTTTGGGAAGAAAAAATAATCAATGCAGAACAAGAAATAAAGGTGGCAGCATCCAATCTGATTTCAAGATTTAAGAAATTGTGCAGTGTACAACAGGCACACCCTCCGTGAGTAAGTAATTGTGGTTATTTAAGAAAGAAAAAGCCAAGTATGAGGGTACACACCTGTAATCCCACCACTCAGGAGGCTGGAGCAGGAGGATCTCGAGTTCCAGGCCAGCCTGGGCCTCGCCAGACCCTGTCTCAACTCGCAAGATCTTGACTGAAGGTGGGGGAGGAGCCTGGCGTGGTGGCCACACCTGTGATCCCAGCACTCGGGAGGCTGAGGCAGGAGGATTGAGAGCTCCAAGCCAGCCTGTGCTACGTAGTGAGACCCTGTGTCAAAAAAGGAAGGAAGGAAATAAGGAAGCAAGGAAGGAAGGAAGGGAGGGAGGGAGGGAGGAAGGGAGGAAGGATTAGTTTTCTTTCATAAAGACATGTCACTCCTTTGCCCCCACTCTTATTTCCTTCTTCCTTTATCTCCCACCTCCTTCTGTGAAAAACCAACTTGATTATTTTGTTTAGTGATTTCTTTTTTGCATAAATGAGCAAGATATGGATATTTCTAAAACTCTTTTTCTATATTGACAGATTACCTTCCAGACAAGCTGCTTCAATTAACACTCCGTGAAGAGACCGTAATTCCGGCAGCTCCGCCTCCCTGTAACCTGAGCATAACGGAGAGCGCATCCTTGGAATCTTTGGTAATTTGATAGGCAAAACTCAAGCTTCCTTTCCTAGTCTGCATTGCTATGACTTCTGAGGAAATCGCGTTCCAGATGTTTCTTAGCTGATCCCTTTTCCTCCTTTGCCAGTCCTCTGCCCTTCGCCCATTCATCTCTTGGAGACTTACGGATTCTCAGAGGCTCTGACACAAAAAGCGGAGGAACTCTTTGTGCTCCGCTGCCCTCTGGACACTCCTTTCAAGTGCCTACAAGTTCTCCTTAATGTCTCCCTGAAACGCTTTCCCCAAGGAGCTGCTCAGGTTATCCACTTCCACCAAAGCAACCCAAACCTAACGGACAGAGGGTTTGGGGAACAAAGGTTCGTTGTACAATCTGATGACCCCCTGATAACCAGAGAAAAGAGCACTTCTTCCATCTTGTGTGCACATCTAAAGTTCACCAAGCGCAGGTGTTTTGTTTGAGGTGAACGAGTGATCTTAAAGTTGGCTTCACATCCACTAGTTAGATTCAAGTATGTGTGCTCTGCCCGCAGCCTTAGCACTGTGGCGTCCGATGCCATCAGATCTCGGAAGCTAAGCAGGATGGAGCCTGGTCAGTCCTTGGATGGGAGACCGCCTGGGAACACCAGGTGCTGGAGGCTTGGGAGAAGGACCCGGCAACCCACTCCCAAAAGTCAATCAGCCATTGAACACCCTATGAACAGCAGAGAAGCACTGACAATAGTGTTTTACTGTTGTACATAGGGTTGCTCTGAGTCGGACACAGACTCAAGGAATGAGTAATCGTGGTCATTTAAGAAAGAAAAAGCCAAGTATGAGGGTACACACCTGTAATCCCACCACTCAGGAGGCTGGAGCAGGAGGATCTCGAGTTCCAGGCCAGCCTTGGCCTCGCCAGACCCTGTCTCAACTCGCAAGATCTTGACTGAAGGTGGGGGAGGAGCCTGGCGTGGTGGCCACACCTGTGTTCCCAGCACCCGGGAGGCTGAGACAGGAGAATCGAGAGCTCCAGGCCAGCCTGTGCTACATAGTGAGACCCTGTGTCAAAAAAGGAAACAAGGAAGGAAAGAAGGAAAGAAGGAAGGCAGGCAGGCAGGCAACCAACAACAACAACAAAAACATATGCTGTAAGTCATCCTGAGGACTTACCTTTCGCAAAGAACGCTCAGTGGCCAGGCACCGTAGCGCACTCCTTTAATCGCAGAGACTTGGGGGGTGGGGACAGGGAGGCCACAAATTTGAAGCTGGAAGCAACCACCACAGTCCAGAGAGACTCTGCCTCAAAATAAAATGAAAGGCTGGGGTTGAGTCCAGTGGCAGAGCATTTATAAAGTATGCGCAAAGCCCTAGGTCAATCCTCCAATACTACAAAAAGAAAAAAAAAAGAAGTCCATGTCTGCACTTGGCTTAATATAATGTTATTGTTGTTAGGTGATATCAGGTCAGGTAGGACTCATAGTGACCCAATGTACAACAGAATAAAACACTTCTTGACACTGTGCCATACCCAGCACTATGTCAGTGCTTCTCTGCTATTCATAGGGTTTTCTGTGGCTGGTTATTTCAGGATTGTTTTTGGAAATGGGCTGCCAGGTCCTTCTCCCACTTTATGCAGTGCTAGGGATCGAACCCAGGGCCCGAGAGAGCACAGAGCATCACTACCAACTGAGCTAAATCCCTGCCTCCGGTTTAATATACATCAATATAAATATATAAGTATAAATGCACAAAATGTTAGATATATGTACATACATATATATTACATATAGAAAAATGCAATATACAGCATAAAATTGCATATATATTAGCCCTAATGAGCAAAAGTTTGGCTCGATGAGAACAAATGGTTGTAAACTTGGTTTTATATAACTGCTTGTATTTGTTAGGTGCTGTCGAGTTGATGTCTGACTCATAGCAACCCAACGTTCGACAGGCGAAACAGTAACGTAAATGCTTAGAATTCAGTAAGTTTTCTCTACTGCCTCATAAGAATTAGTTTTAAGAAGAATGACTAATCGTGAGCTTCTTTGACATCAACTGCTTTGTTTTGTCAAAACTCACTCTAGTTCACAATGCGCTTGAATTTAAAATGTCATTTCCTACGTGTTCCCAAATCTTCTGCTTGGTTGCATTCAGCTCTGTGTCACCTAATTCTTTGATTACTATGGGGACACGTGTGTCAAAAAGTGAGCGTGGATGAATTCAGCAGAAAATTGAGAAAGTGATGGTTGCTGTTGTTAGGTGCCGTTGAGTCAGTGGCCGACTCACAACAACCCAATATACAACAGGCAAAACAGTATTGTTTTTTGGTAGTGGGCTGCCGGGTCCTTCTCCCAAGCCTACAGCACCTGGTGTTTCTAGGCAGACTCCCATCCAAGGACTAACCAGGCCCAGTGGTACGGCTGCAGATATATATATATGTCTTTATTTATTGTTAGATGCCACTGAGTCAGACTGACTCATGGTGACATTATGAGTAACAGAACAAAACACTACCTGACACTTGCCATGCACACGATCTTTTTATGATTACAGGTGTGCCCCACGGTGCTCAGCCACAAAGATGCTTACCTTGTACTTGGGCCTCCGTCTAGCTTTTGGTTTCCTGCTTATAATTTACCCATCACCACTGAGTTTCTAATAAAGACCATCTTTCAGCTGTAAGCTCACAGCATCAAATTGTCCTCAGAGCCGTCTGTCAATACTGTTTATAGTGTTTCATCTTATTGTACATCAGGTAGCTAGGAGTCAGACCCAACCCGACAGCACCTAACAACAACGTTACTTTACATCTGTTCCAGCATATAATCTCTGCTCCAGAGACATAGGCTCTTTTTATTTATTTGTTTATGCATTTATTTTGCCATACTTGCGCTTGAACCCAGGGATCCGTGCCTGCATGCTTTGCAAGTGCTGGACCACTGAGCTGCACCCTCCACCCAGTTGTTTTACTTCTTGAAACAGGGTCTCGCTAAGTTACGCAGGCTGCCTCTGGTCTCAAATTTCCGATCCTCCTGCCTCGGCCTCCAGAGTCGCTGGGATTATAGGAGTGCCCCACCACGCCTGGCTAACACGGTCTCTTCAATATCAGATTCCTTCTCCTCTTCCTCTGATTCTTTCTCCTCTTTCTCCTCTTCCTCTGATTCTTTCTTCCTGTCCAGACTCCATCACTCCTGATGGCCCAGCCTCAGCACCGCTTCACCCTGAAATCCTTGTCTCCCCGTCCGTCCCCACGCACCCTCCCTTTCTTCGATCTTCCTTTATCCTCCTGGGTCACCCGACACAGGAATGCTTGTTGATTCTCCCCTGACTGTGAGAGCTGCACTCAAGCGCATGAGGACTGCCCGCGGTGCTGGGTGCTAAGCAAGGTGCAACAGAGGGGCTTAGTATTCACGTGTGGGAGTGTGAAGGAAAGAAAGCATAATGCGTAGAATTTCACTGGGCTGCCATTTTCTCTATTTGCCTATTGAATTGGGCTACATCATTGAAACCGCAACAGCACGTCTTCAGCGGTGTAGCTCTGGTGTCATCCAATACCCAATGTCTCAGCTCCAGTGGACAGAGCCGCAAAGGGACAAGAGGACAGAGGCTGGAAGTTCTGAGCAATGCCCTTTGAATCACAGAATCCTGGTTCTGGAAGGGATGAAGTTATCGTACTTTGTAAGAAAGGAAACCAAATCCTAATTGCTTTGCCCAGGTCACCCATCAGACGCAGGCCCCAGGCCCCCTGTCTTTCCACACAGAGCTCTTTCTTCTAGGGTGAGCTCCGCTCCGCATACGTCCTTCTGAGTCCACATCCATAATTTAGGGCAGAAGTGGTGCTGTGGCTTGATGTCCCATCTGATGCTTGTGTGTTAAGAAGTGGGATCTTTAAGAGGTGACTAGGTCATGAGCAGCCTGTAGCCCTATGACTGTGGCATCCGATCCCATCAGATCTCGGAAGCTAAGCAGGGTTGGGCCTGGTTAGTCCTTGGACAGGAGACCACCTGGGAACACCAGGTGCTGTAGGCTTGGGAGAAGGACCCAGCAACCCACTCCCAAAAATCAATCCACCATTGAAAACCCTATGAACAGCAGAGAAGCACTGACAATAGTGTTTCACCTGTTGTACATAGGGTCGCTGTGAGTCGGATACCAACTGGAGAGCACCTAACAGTAACAACGTCATGAGCACTCTGCATAGATTAATGCTATTATCTCTGGAGTGAGTGAATTACCCATAGTGTGGACCTCGTCCCCTACCCTCCTTCTCTTGCTATCTCACACTCTGTTTCCCTTCCGCCTTCCACCATGGAGTGATGCCACGAGAAGATCCTTACTGGATATAGACCCTTGACCTTGGACATCCCAGTGTCTTGAACTGTGAAGATGCTGTTTCTTTTCTTTATAAATTACCCCACCTCTGGTAATCTGTTACAGCAGCACAGAACGGACTGACAGGAGTTTCCTGACCAGGATGGGGCAGAAACCTCAGGCACAGTCCGAAAGGTGGAGACAAAGATACATCAAAAAGTCTCCTATTCCATCATTGGCACCTGCCTTCCACCCAATCCAGCTTGTCTAGAAAGTTGGGGACGTCTTCTGCTTTGGTTTGTATCAAAGTCTAAAACAAGGAAGCTTACAGACATTGAATCATCCCACTGGGAAAAACAAGAACAACAATGAAGCCTTTGAGCAGCAAATGATGCGAAAAGCACCCCGCCCACCTGCATGGTTTGTTCTCCCATTCCGTCTCTCCGCCCTGCCCTTCCTCACTGCTGAACTGCTATCTTTCTTCAGCCAGAAGATGACAAAGGAGGCTGGGTTTGGTCCAAGAGGAAGCCTGTGCCCCCAGGAGTGCGTGGGCTGCGAAGCAATTATTCTCTGTGGGAGCCAGCATCTTCCAGCCAATTACACCCACCCTCCCCTGTCAGGCTGGGCTGAGCAGCCCCCCCCCCCCCCATGACGCCACAGGATGATGCTGTCAGAGGAGCTGCCTGGGGCTTTGCAAGGAGCGGGTTTCAGGTTGACAGAGCCAGGGCTGTCTGATCAAACGGTGGCCTTGTCTCCTCTCACAGTAAATAAAACCAAAAAGTCAGCCTGCCCAGGGTGCTAAGCAGATGGGGCAATAGCATGGCAATGGCTTTCAGAGATGCGCAGGTCCTCAGACATGGTGGATGTCCCAAGGCGGTGGGAAGACAAGAGTCCGGAGCAGAGGACCCTCTGGACGATGGGGTTAGAAGCCCAGAAGCTTGGCATTTGAAAGAACAAACTTTACAGATCGTTTATTCCAACCGTACAAGAAAGGAAACTGAAGCTTGGAGGGGCTAGCTGCTTTTCCAGAACCCGGGCTGCCTGGCTCCCCTTGTGTTGTTGTTGTTGTTGTTGTTGTTGTTGTTGTTAAGTGCTGTCAAGTCAGTGTCCAACTCATAGCGACCCTGCGTACAACAGGTGAAACACTATTGTCAGGGCTTCTCTGCTGTTCATAGGGTTTTCAATGGCGGATTGATTTTTGGGAGTGGGTTGCCGGGACCTTCTCCCAAACCTCCAGCACCTGGTGTTCCCAGGCGGTCTCCCATCCAAGGACTAACCAGGGCCGACCCTGCTTAGCTTCCGAGATCCAGTGGGATTGGACACCACAGGGCTATGACTGCAGGCCCCTATGATAGCTAATTTTAATGCATCAACTTGACTGAACTGAGGGATGCCCAGATGTCTGGTATAATTTTATTTCTGATTGTGTCTGCGAGGGCATCTCTAGAAATGAGGACCATTTTCATCAGCAGACTCAGTAAAGAAGGTTGTCCCCTGCCCATGTGGAAGAGGAAATCTAATACACTGAGAACGTGAATAGAACAGAAATGCAGAAGGATCAATTCATTACCTCTCTCTCTCTCTCTCTCTCTCTCTCTCTCTCTCTCTCGTCTCTCCTCTCTCCCTTCTCTCCCCTTCTCCTCCTCCTCCTCCTTCTTCATCTTTCTTCTTCCTCTCTCCCTCCCTCTCTCCCTCTCTTTCTTCCTCTCTCTCCTTCTCCCTCTGCCTCTCCCTCTCCCTCTCTCCCTTTCTCCTTCTCTCCCTTTTTCCTTTTCTCTCTCTTTGTGTCTGAGCTGGGACGTCCATCCTATCTTCTCCTACCCCTTAGGCTCTTGGACATCAGAGCTCTTAAGTCTTCAGACTTAGAATGAGTTGTACCACCCTCTTTGCTGGTTGTCCAGTAGGAGATAGGCAGATCACAGGACTTCTAAGCTTCCACAGCTGTGTAACACACACACACACACACGTGCACGCACACACATGTCCCATTTCTCTAAAGAACCCCTTCTAAGGCACTCGCCACACAGTACCCTTCCTTCCATGCTCAGCTCAGCCCCTTATGTATTTTTTCAAGTTCAGATCTGTTCAAGGAAGGAAGGCAGAAAGACCTGGGGACCCCTCTCTACTCTGAGTGGCCAGTGTGAGGGTCCTGCCTTTGACAGGGTCTCCTCGGGGTCAAGGACAGACCGTGGGAATGAGAGCTTAGCAGGTGGGAACCATATTACAGGGACCCCCAAGATTCTCAGGGAAAGGCTGTGAAATCCACCTCCCGGACTTTAGTCTGCGTCTACGTGAGAGCAACAGAGAGCAGCTGAAGGGACCCAGCCAGCTCACTGGCCTTCAGTGGCTATGCCTGGGGCCGACGTGATCTACCTGGGGTTTGTGGGGAGGGCCAGACATTTGGCTGTGACAGACTCTTCCCTGGAAAGCCCTGGAGAGGGGTTTGACTCTGTGTCCGAGTGTTATTCCACAAAACCGCCCCACGAAAGGCATGTTGCTACTTTTCTCATCTGGGGCTCAGTACCTTCAACTATAAAACCAAGTTCATGAGACCCAGGCCATGGCATTCCATAGAACATTTACAGACACCCAGCAGAGGGCCTGAAAAATACTAAGCTCAATCAGTGGGGCAGGCTTATCTGTTTATTGCTGTTGTTATTTCCATTATGTGGGTGGCAGGGAATAAAAGTCAAAACCGCAAAATTTTGGGCCCCAGGCCCCAAAACGTAACTTAGAGAAATACAGAAATAAATCATTCAATGCCAGGTAAGGTGGTGCACGCCTGTCATCCCAGCCACCCGGGAGGCAGAGGCAGGAGGATTGCAAATTTAAGACCAGAGGCAGTCGGCAGAATTTAGCAAGACCCTATGTCAAAAAAAAATCATTTATTCATCCAAGATCTATTTGTTAAACATGTATTACAGGCCAAGAACCCTGCTGGAGCTGCATTAACACTCAGATGAATCCAGCTGTTCCCTCTCAGATTGGCCAAGGTGGAAAGGAAATGATCACTCAAACAACACGCCAATGCTATGCATCTCTAGCCTGCAGACATAGCACTGTGGCGTCTGATCCCATCAGATCTCAGAAGCTAAGCAGAGTCGGGCCTGGTTAGTCCTTGGATGGGAGACCACCTGGGAACACCAGGTGCTGGAGGCTAGGGAGGACCCGGCAACCCACTCCCATTGAAAACCCTATGAACAGCAGTACACTGACAATAGTGTTTCACCTGTTGTACATAGGGTCGCTATGAGTCGGACACCAACTAGATAGCACCTAACAACAACAACAACATGCATCTCTTAAAAAGCATATCAGTGTGGGCACACCCAGAAAGGACCCTTGCTTTTCAAGATTCTCTGATTAAGATTATACTTTAAGTTAGTAGGAGTTTGTCCCAATTGAGAGCAATGTCCAATGGGCCACATTATAGATTTGCTCTTATTCTCTTGTGACTTGGAGACTTTTCCTTGTCAGCATCTTTAGTATAGAACCACATCTATCTTTTCCTCCTCTTGGATCAACTCCAGAATTTAGCACATAATAAGACGTTGATTGCTGTTTTCTATTGTTAGGTGCCATCAAGTTGGGTACAACTCATAGCAACCCTATGTAGAATAGAATGAAATACTCTCTGACACTGTACCAGGCACACTATGATTTGATGTGCTAGACACTAATAATAAAGACCAGATGAGTTGTGGCATGACATCAAAGACATCATTCATGAGGAAATCAAAAAGTTATTCAAAAGGATAAAAAGGAGAGTACCAAATTATGTCAAAAAAGACTCTGAAACTTGCCCTTGAATGCTGAGCAGCCAAAATAAAAAGGAAGACGTGATAAAGTTAAAGAACTAAAGAGATTGCAAAGGGCAGATTGAGAAGACAAAAATCAAGTACTATAATGACATGTGCAAAGAGCCGGGAATAGAAAACCAAAAGGGAAGAACAGGCTGTTTTTTGCAAGCATAAGGAATTAAAGAAAAAATTCAAGCCTCCAGTGGCAATAGTGAAGGATTTTATAGGGAAAATATTGAACAATACAGGAAACATCAAAAGAGGATGGAAGGAAAACACAGAGGTCCTTGATTCATATTTGTTAAATGAAATGAATGAGCTACTTTTTTAAACTTATGATGAAATTCATATAACATAAAACCTATTATTTTAAAGGATACTATTCACTCACATTTAGTACACTGACAGTGTTGTGCAGCCATTACTTCTATCTTGTCCCAAGACATTTTAATCAAGTGAAAAGGAAATTTTGGTTACATAATGGAAATATCAAAACCCCTATAACTCTGTAGCCCACCAATATTTATGAATCAATACAAAAAAAAAAAAAAGAAAAGAAAAGAAAAGAAACTCAGTTGGGTGCAGTGGCCCATGCCTGTCATCCCAGCAACTCGGGAGGTAGAGGCAGGAGGATCTCAAGTTCGAGACCAGAGGCAGTCTGCTTAATTTAGTGAGACACTTTCTCAAAAAACAAACAGCCAGGCCCAGGGGTGCCTGCCTGTAATCCCAGAAGCTTGGGAGGCAGAGGTGGGAGGATCACAAGTTTGAGATCAGAGGCAGCCTGCATAACTTAGCAAGACCCTGTCTCAACAAGTAAAAAAATGAGCTGAGGGCGCAGCTCAGTGGTCCAGCACTTGCAGAGCATGCAAGTGCGAGGCCCTGGGTTCAACCCCCAGTACCACCAAAAAAAAAAAAAAAAAAAGTGAGAGAGAGAGGAAGTTCTATACCCATTAGCAGTCACTCCCTACCTCTCTAATCCCCAGTCCCTGACCATTTAGTCTGCCTTCTACCTCTATGAATTTACCTATTCTGAACACTTGATATTTATAAAATTATATATGTGACCTTTTATGCCTGGCTTCTTTCTCTGAGCATAATTTTTAGAAGTTCATCCATGCTTAGCATATATCAAGTGTTATGTTTGAAATATGAAATGTCCCCCAAAGGTCATGCATCTGAATGTTTGATCCCCAGCTGGTGGCCCTCTTTGTGCAGGTAATGGACCTTTGGTAGATGAGATCTATCTGTGTGGAAGCGAGCCACTGGGGGAGGGATTTTGGATGTTTTCCCAGAGCCCCCAGTGCTCGTAGCTCTTCCTGCTCCTGATCCACTATGAGGTGAGGTTCTCTGCCATGGGCCCCGCCATGCCTGCCCTACAACCACACCTTGCTGCCTCTGTGAACTCAGATCCTCTAACTGTGATCCCCAATGCAACCTTCCTCCCATGAGTTTTTTCTATCAGCTTCCCTGCCACAGCGCACACAGGCTGCCTAACATATCACACTTCCTTCTTCGCCATAGTGAATGGATTGCTTCTCATGGCAGAATATAGTTAATCCTGTGGGTAAAATACAATCTAATTGGCCACCTCCCATTCATGGATGCCTGCAGCTGTAGCCCTGTGGCATCTGATCCCATGAGATCTCGGAATCTAAGCAGGGTCGGGCCTGGTTAGTACTTGGATGGGACACCACCTGGGAACACCAGGTGCTGTAGGCTCGGGAGAAGGACCAGGCACCCCACTCCCAAAAAACAATCCACCACTGAAGACCCTGTGAACAGCAGAGAAGCACTGCCAATAGTGTTTTGCTTGTTGTACGCAGGGTTGCTAGAGTTGGATACCAACTTGATGGCACTGAACAACAACAACATTCATGGATAGTTAAACATATTCTTGCTAACATAGTTAATGCTTCATTGATAACTTTTTATGCATGTGTGCAAAAAAAATTGTAGTCTGTGTGTGTGTACGGGGTGGTTACTTTGGGGCTGAACCCAAGGCCTGGAAAATACTTAGCAAATGCTTAGCTGACGGGTTGTGCCCCCAGCCCATTTTTAATTTTTTATGTTGAGACAGGGTCCTGTTAAGTTATGCAGGCTGCCTCTGGCCTTGAACCTGCAATCCTCTTGCCTCTGCCTCTCAAGTTGCTGGGATTGCAGGCACCCCACCTGGCTAGTTTTCAGTCTTTCACAGCTAGCTTTTTAAAAATATGTTGTTATTGTTAGGTGCTGTCCAGTTGGGTCCAACTCATAGCGATGCTGTGTATAACACAATGAAACACTACCACACACATGAAACACTGTGCCGCACACACAATTTTTTAATGTGTTTGAGCCTATTGTTGCAGATATTATGTTTCTTCTCATTTTGAGTCATGCCACGTCAGCCAAAGGAGGTCCCAGGGGTTTACTCCATGCCTGTCATTAAAGGCAACTCTACTTTGAGGAGGCAACTCGTCCCAGTCACTTCTTGACTGCCTTCCAGCCTGGGGGGCTCATTTCCCAGCACTCTATCTGACAGTGCTTCTCTGTATTCATAGGGTTGTCAATGGCTGACTGTTTCAGGAGTGGGCTGCTGGGTCCTCCCTAGTCTGTCTTAGTCTGGACACTCAGCTGTAACCTGTCCACCATGGGTGGCCCTGCTGGTACCTGAGATACCAGTGGCAGAGCTTTCAGCATCACAGCAGCACACGAGGCCCCTCAGCACGACAAGCTGATGGACATGTGAGGGTTTGTTAAACATGCATTGTATTTATTTAATAAACAATGAATTAACTTTTTATGTGTTTATTTTTAATTAACAAAAAAATTGTATATATTTCCAGTGTACAATGTGAGATTTTTCCCACCTTGTTTCTGTTTTTTGTTTTGTTGTTTTTGTTTTTGTTTTTTTTTGTTTTAGATAGGTCTCACTATGAAACCCAGGCTTGTTCAAACTTGAGACCTTCCTGCCTCAGCCTTCCAAGTGCTGGCATTATAGGCATGCACCAACATCCTGCGACATGATGTTCTGAGATATATATGCCTTGTGGAATGGCTTCTTATTGTTGTTAGACACCGTTGAGTCTTGTTTGACTCATGATGACCCCATGTACAACAGAACAAAACACTCCTGACACTGTGCCAGGCACACAATCTTTTTCATGTTTAAATCAATTGTTGCAGCCATGTGTCATCTATCTAGTTGAGGGTTTTCCTTCTTTTCGTTGACCTGCCACTCTCCCAAACATGATGTCCTTCTCCAGGGACTGATGTCTCCTGACTACATGTGCAAAATATGTAAGACACAGCCTGGCCATCCTTGCTTCCAAGGAGCACTCTGGTTGCACTTCTTCTAGGACAGATCTATTGCTGCTGTTGGCAGCCCATGGTATATTCAATATTCATCTCTAACACCATAATTCAAAAGCATCGATTCTTCTCCTGTCTCCTTTATTTGTTTGATGTCCAGTTTTCACAACCATATAATGGGACTTAAAACACCATGGCATGAATCAGGTGCACTTTTGTCTTCAATGTGATATCTTTACTTTTCAACACTTTAATTTAAAGAGGTCTTTTGCAACAGCTTTTCCCAAAGCAATGCGTCTTTTGATTTCTTGACCGCTATTTCCATGGGTGTTGATTGTAGAGCCAAGTAAAGCAAAATCTTGGACAACCTCAATCTTTTGTCCCATTTATTATGAAGTTGTGTGCTGACCCAGTTGGAAGGATTTTTGTTCTCTTGATGTGGAGGAGCAGTCCATACTGAAGGTTATGTTCTCTGATCTTCAGTGAATGTTTCAAATCCTCTTCAGTCTCAGCAAGCAGAGTGGTGTCATCTGCATAACGCAGGTTGTTAATGAGTCTTCCTCTAATCATGATGCCGCGTTCTTCTTCATAAAGTCCAGCTTCTCAGATTATTTGCTCAGTATAGAGATTGAAGAGGTATGTTGCAATAGGTAGATCAAACTAATTAAGATGTGCATTACTCTCAATGTAAATGATGCAACTTCATGAGTACATGGGAAAAATAGGGGAATGTAACCCATATATGCATGAGTTTTACTACATATTAGTCAAAAGGTTCTATAAACTCTGTAAATGGATGAAAGTGTAACCAAAACTGACATAATAGTTGCATAATGGAAAAAGCAAATGGTGTATTACTCTGTACCCCAACAACATTTACCAATAAAGGGGGAAAAAAGAAAAATTTCAATATATGAAGTTCTTATTAACTATAATCACTCTTGTACAATGGATCTCCTGAATTTATTCCTCCTGTGTAAATTAATATTTGTAGCCTTTAGCTAGAATGTCTCCAATTTTTTCCTTTCCCATCAGCCCCCCCTTCTCCAGCCCCTACTAACCACTATTATACTATTCCCTTCTGTGAATTTGATTTTTGTAGGTTCCACATGTAAGTGAGATCATACAGTATTTGTCTTTTTGCTCTTGGCTTATTTCTCTTAAGATAATGTTCTCCAGGTTTACCCATGTTGTAACAAATGATAGGATTCCTTTCTTTCTTTATGGCTGAATAGTTCTCTCTCTCTCTCTCTCTCTCTCCCCCCCTCCCCCTCCCTCTCCCTCCCTCCCTCCCTCTCTCCCTTTCTCTCTCCCCATGTGTCTGTGTGTGTGTATCTGTGTGTACACTAAGAAATGACTCTCCACCACTAGAAAGATTACAACTCACCAAAGGCTCATGTCATTATTAGCATTTTTTAGCCAAGACATACTTTTAAATTATGATATGCACACTGTTTTTATGGGAGAAGGATATAGCAATCCACTCCTGAAGCAATCCTGAAACAATCAGCCATTGAAAACCTTATGAGTGTCACTATGAATCTGACATGACTACACTACACCTAACAACAACAACACGTTGTTTTTAGAAGTATGCTACTACACATTTAATAGACTATAGTATAAATATAACTCTTATATGCATTGGGAAACCAAAACAACATTGTGTAACTCACTTTATTGGAGTGGTCTGGAACTAAACTTACAATATCTTCAAAGCAGTCCTGTAAATTGATTTGTTTGTTCATGTCTCATAATTCCTGTAAATTTTCTTCACCCTTTTTATTCTTTTTTTCTTTTAGTTTCTCTGACTGGCTAGTTTCTAGTGATGTACCTTTACACTCGCTGATTCTTCTGTTTGATCAAGTATGTTGGAGCTGTCTATTGGAATTTTCAAATCATTCGTTGCATTCTCTAGCTCTAGAATTTGATTCTCTTTCTTGGTTGGTTGTTTCTCAGTATTGGACTTGTTGTTTTGCCCATCTGTTGCTTTTCTGGTTTAGTTTAGATGTCCATCAGCATTTTCTTATAGGACACTGAACTCTTCTAAGATGACTTTTTAAATTCTTTGTTTGGGAATGGTGTCTGAGTGCATAGCGACAGGGTCTAGAATCTGAGTGTGTGAGCATAAGCTTGAGTCCTTGGTCTTAGGGGCCTGGGCTGGATTCTCGTTCCACAGAGGCAATTGTGGAGCCTCAAACTTTGGAGGCCAGCCTGGTATCAGCATCTACTAAGTTAAGCCTAGACTTTGGGCCCACTGGAGCAGGCCTGGATCCTGAGCCCACTGGAACCTGTGGCTGTGGATCCTGGAACACCCTTGGCCCTGGGGGAGGCCTGGAGCAGGGATCTGTGGGGGCCTGCCTGGAGGCTGGCTGTGCAGGTGCTGGCTTGGAGACTAAGACCACCAGGGTTGACATGGATCCTGCTGCCATGAGGCCAGGTTGCCTCTGGAGGCAGGGTCCACCATGGTCCGTCTGGACCTGGGGTCAACTGTGATGGGGCTTGACCCTCGGTCTGCTAGAGCTGTGATGGTGCTGGCCTGGAACCTTTGACTATGGTGGCCAGTTTGGACCCTGGATCTTTAGGTGTAAGCCCGGCACTGGGGCTGGTCGGGAGTCTGGGGCCACTAGAACCAGCATGGAAGTAGGATGGGCCTGGAGATTGAGTGTAGGGCCAGCCTGGAGCCTAGCACTGCAGGAGCAAGCCTAGCATCAAGGTGAACTGGAGGATGAGTCTTTGGATACCAGTCTTCAGCCCGGGATTTCTGTTGCCATGAAGTGATACCTGGGCTTAGGGGACAGGTGATATGGATAATGTAAACCTGTACTTTCTACCTTCTTCAATGCATCTTCTTTTTTGAGTGCTATCCCAGATGCTACCATCTCTCACCTGCTTTTCTTAATTCTTATGAAGGTATTTTTGTTCATGGAGAGTTGTTCAAATTGATATTTCCATGGGAGGGTGGGAGCTTGGAAGTCTCATTTCACCATCTTGCTGATGTCACTGCCTTAATTAATTTTTTATTGGCCAAACCAACCCATCCTCTATTGGCAATTTCAGTGAAATTACTGAATAGGGAGGCTCATCTGGGTATCACCCAAACATCCAGGGAAGAGGAAAGCTGTAATGAGAAAGGGGAATGAATCCAGTGGAGATACTGATATGCTTTTCTTCCTAGCCACAGGGGAAAGCACTTACATGTTCTCAAACATAATTACCTTCCTGGGGTTTAATGAATACAACTTTAATACATGCTACACAATTGAAATCTGCTAAAATACAAGGCATGGGGCAGGGTCTTTCTTGCACTTGCTGGTCTGGTATATAAAAGCAACAATTTAAATGTCTGGAGATTATTTATTTGGTTGTTTACCTGGGGTAGTCCAGAGGGGCGCCCCTGCAAGCAATTACCTAACGCATCTCAACATATTAAACACATCTAAAAAGAAGCCCCAGAGAATAACTAAGGCTGGTGGACGCAACAGCATGGCAAAACTCTTGGAGTTCTGAGGGCAGCATAAACTATTAGTTTTCAATCTTTGGTAGGTCCAATAATCAAAGGGGAGATTATTAAAAATACAGATTCCCACTTGATTGGCTGAATCCTACTCTACGAGAAGGTGCTTGAGCAGCTATATTTTTAACAAGTTCCCCAGGTAATTCTGACCCACTCCCAAGACCATTAGAACCAACTATTAGAGGGCCGCCATATCGTTCAGCTCCCAAAGTAGGAGACATTTTTCCAAAATGGCCCCTCCACTCACATGGAGGAATGTTATAAGAAACTGCTGTGCAAACTCACTCCTACAATACTACAGATGTGACGTGGCAGCTGGTGCTTTGTCCTCTCTATGAAGCACCAGGGCTGGGGTTTAGCTCAGTTGATATAGCACTGCTCTGTGCTCTCTGAGGCCCTGGGTTTGATCCCCAGCACCACAAATACAGAAGAAGGACCCAGCAGCCCACTCTCGAAAACAATCCCCAGACAACCAGCCATCAAAAACACTAAGAACAACAGAGAGGCGCTGACATAGTACCAGGCATGGCACAGTGCCGAGGAGCATTCCATCTGTCATATATAGGTTTGCTGTGAGTTGAACCCTAACTTGACAGCACCTAAAAACAACAAACATATTTATGGGGTATGGAGTGATAATTCAGTGCATATATACACCATACAACCAGGAAATCAAGGTTGTTGACACTTCCATCTCCAAAACACTTTGTTATTGTTGTTGTTGTTGTTGTTAGGTGCCATCGAGTTGGTAGCAGACTCATAGCAACCCTCATAGGGTTTTCAATGGCTGAGTGCTTCCGGATTGCATTGGGAGTGGATTGCCAGGCCCTTCTCCCATTTTTGCAGTGCTGGGAATTGAACTCGGGGCCTCAGAGACTGCAGCGCAGCACTCTACCCACTGAGCTAAATCCCAGCCCCAAAACACTTTACAAATTATTTTTAAAATTTATAGTGATAATTGTACATAGTTATGAGGTATTGTATACCTCTATAAAACTGCATATAATATAGTGAGATTTATTGTGGTATTTTCATAGAATTGCATCCTATAACGTGTGCTTGTTCTTTCTCTTTGCCCCCATAAATTGCACCTCCCCCCTCTCCCATTAGCCTCTTCCTTCTCCTGATGGGTCACTGTGTATTTATCAATCTTATATACAATTTTATAATTTTTTTCTTTTAAAGTATATCTAGCTTCTCTATATGAGTGAGAATGAATGGTATTTCTCTTTTTGAGTCTGGGTTAACTGATGATCACCAGTTCTACTCATTTTGCTGCAAACAACATAATTTCATTCTTCTTCACTGCTGAATAATATTCTATTGTGTATGTATACCATAGTTTTTAAATCCAATCATTTGTTGATGGAAATCTGGGCTGATTCCATATCCTTGCAATTGCAAACAAGGCTACGATAAAGATGGATGTGCAGGTGTCCCTGTGGTATGACGATTTGTCTTCCTTTGGGTATTTACCTACAAAGTGATACAGCTGGATCACATGGTAGTTCTATTTTAATTTTTTGAGGAAACTCCACACTGATTTTCATAATGGCTGTACTAATGTACAGTCTCACCAGCAGTGCAAAAAGCTTCCCACACACATATCTCAGCAGTATTTGTTGTTGTTTGTTTTGTTGATACTGGCCATTCCCCACAGTGAGATGGTAGCACCTTATAATTTTGATGTGCATTTCCCTGATGGCTAAGGATATTGGACAATTTTTATGTGTTTATTGGCCCTTTGTATTTCTTCTTTTGCAAACTGTCTATTCAGTTCCATTGCCCACTTATTTATTGGATTGTTTATTACTTTTGTGTTTAATTTCTTGAGTTCTTTATATATCCTAGATACTAATCCTCTGTCAGATGTATAGGAAGCAAAGATTTTCTCCCATCCCATGGGCTCTCTCTTTCCTCTATTAATTGTTTCCTTTGCTTTGCAAAAGTCTTTTAATTTTATGGGAATCCTACCTGCCAATTCTTGGTGCCATTCCCTAGGCTACTGGACTCTTAAGAATGTACTTTCCAAGGCAGACACAATGGCTCACACCTGTAATCCCTGAGACTCAGAAGGCAGAGGTAAGAGGAGCCTGAGACAGCCTCCATAACTTAGTGAGATGTTGTCTCAAGATAGAAAATAAAAAATGAGTTGGGATGCAGCCCTGTGCTAGAGCATTGCAAAGAATGTGAGGGTCCCTGGGTTCAACCTCCAAGTACCACAAAAAAATAATAATAAGTAAATAAAAAGTACTTACCTATACCAATGTGTTGGCATATGTTCCCTACATTTGCTTGTAGTAGTTGCAAAGTTTCTGGTTTTACATTAAGATCACTAATCCATTTTGAGTGAATTCTCATACAGGGCAAGGGATATCAGTCCCTGTTCATTCTACATATGGACGTCCAGTTTTCCAAGCACCATTTGTTGAGGAGACTTTAGCACCTTTATGCCTTTAGCACCTTTGTTGAAGATCACGTGGCTGTGGCTGTGTGAGTGCATTGTTGTTTGTCTTTATTCTGGGCCATTGATCTTCATGATCCCCGCCTTCCTGCTGGATGGCACTTGGCAGTAGCAATTACCCTATGTTTTTAATCCCACCTATTTCTGATTTTATTTTGGTGACCAGAGCTTCTCCTCCTTCCAGTTTGAGTTATTGTGGGGTTTTTGTTTTTTGTTATTTTGTTTTGTTTCACTTTGAGACAGGGTCTTTCAATGTCTGAGGCTGGCCTCAAACTCACAATCCTCCTGCCTCAGTCTCTCACATTGCTGGGATTACAGGCACGTACCTCCATGCCTGCTTCGGTTTTAGTTTTACAGCTGTCTCTTTCCTAATCGAATGATAGAGAACTCCTGGGTTTCCACAGACTTACCCCTCTATTACGTCGACATCTTCCCATGTCATAATTTGAAGTTTCTTCTCTTACTTACAGGAAATTTATATTCTTGTATTCCTTCTCAGACCCTTTTTGGAATGAGGCATGGGATGTGTGCGTGTATGTGTGTATGTGTTAGAGAGAGACAGAGAGAGAAAGAGATCGTGTCGATATTTCCTGAGTGCTGAATATCTTGTTTCATCAGTTGCACTATGGCGTCACTGCCTTCCTCAATCCCTTTGGTGTTCTTACAAAAGAAGACGCTAAGGATGTTCTTGACCTGCAGCCGTACCACTGGGGCATCCGATCCCATCAGATCTCAGAAACTAAGCAGGGTTGGGCTTGGTTAGACCTTGGATGGGAGAACACCTGGGAACACCAGATGCTGTAGGCTTGGGAGAAGGACCTGGCAACCCACTCCCAAACAACAATCAGCCATTGAAAACCCTATGAATAGCAGAGAAGCACTGACAATAGTGTTTTGCATATTGTACATTGGGTTGCTATGAGTCGGACATCAACTCAAGGGCACCTAACAACAACAACAACAACAAGGATGTTCTTAAGTGGAAGGACAGGGCCACCGATTAACATCTTGGCTTCAACATGAAGCACTCAGCATGGCACGTCCCCAGCTTTGCCTCCACCTCTGGGCTATGATGAGCCTAATTTGGATACGGGACCACAGCATCCTTTTTCCTCAGCCAGGAGCCTGGGCCTCAGGCTCCTGACCTTGGCCAGGTGCCCGCCAGAGCTTGCACAAGCAGCCGGCGGGAATAAGCGACTGCAACCGAATAAATCCCTCTCCACTCCTGGGAGGCAACACCTCGTTTACATGCCAGTCGCCGCAGCTAAACTGTGTCATCTTCAAAAGGCGAGGCTAAGATGGCTCTAATGGGGGCAGAGATTTGCTCTGTTACCCACACCTCTAATCTGCTCCGGCAGAATCGGCTCCCACCATGGGCGCATCTGAAACAGGAGCTCACACCGCAAGACTTTCAGCCAGGACCCCAGAGAAGTGATTACACAAGCCGGCAGCCGTGTAGACTGCTAATAGCCTTTGCAAGCAGAGGAGATCATAGGACACCCACAAAACCCGGTTCTCCACAAAAGGCCTGCGGAAGCTCCTCTGCCTGTTCTCTAAACGGAGTCCCTGGAAGAGGGGGAGGAGGGAGAAGGGGAAGAGGGTGAGGTGGGGTAGGGGAGTGGGTTGCTGTGAATAGGAGGAGGAAGAGGAGGAGGAGGGGGAGGAGGGAGAGGAGGAGGGGGAAAAGGCGATATATTTTAATAAAACATAGCAAAACGTCCCTGTGATTATGTTAGAGACCCTGTTTAAACCGACTTTCTCCAGCTCTGCCTGTTCTCTAAACGGAGTCCCTGGAACGCTTTCCATTCACACAGAGCGCTCAACATCACCAGGCAGGGGGGACGTCCCTGCCCTGACCCAGCCACGCTGTCTGAGTGTAGACTGTGGCCCTGTCCGCGGGAACGCTCAGAAATGAACCAACCGCTCCACGCTGCTCGCTTCCTGTCGGGGGCTCACCGGGCACAGCAGGTCTTTCTCTCGTTCTGATGAGTAAATTTGTTCCTGGGAGCAGGTGGGTTAAGTGGACCCCACGGCGTCCACAGCATCGAGCTGTGAACAGAATAAAAGAAAAGAAACAAGGTTACCACTGGAAAGAGAAGTAACAAACCGTGTGGGTCATTCGTGGACGTATGGAGCACACAGGCACTGATTTCTCTCTACAGAGGAAAAATAGCGGCCCTGCGGACAGCCACAGCGCACAGGGACGGAAGGGGAGCGCGGGGCGCTAGGCCTGCAGCCGTGCCACGGCGGCGTCCCATCCCACCAGCACACGCACTCTTTCGCTTCTATTCATTTTGCCAGAAACACCTAAAGAGCGGGCATTTCTAAATAACCTGGGTGGGTTTTCAGTTTTAATTCAGCCACGGGCCTGGTTTTCGCAGCATATAAAATAACTGAGAAATCCGGGCAGCATTCTTCTGGCGAAAGCTGCCATCCATAAATATCTGCTCTGATACCTGCAATCTTCTTTCCTCCTTTCTCTCTCTCGGGGACGATGAAAGCTACAAAGTCATTTGTTTTCCTCAATCAGCCATGTGACAACTCTGAGCTATTAATAACCACTCCTCCCAGCGTTAAAGCGTATGTCTGAGAGGGTCAAGTGGTGACCACACGGAAAAACAGCCAGGATAAACGCAGGCAACATGGCAGAAATGCGGGGCACACTGGCGCCGACATCTGCTCAGCCGGGAGCAAACGCCGCCCAGACTCCTCCTAGCTGCAGCCGGCCTCGAAGCACCGAGGGACTCGCTGGTGCCTCTCTGCCCCGAGCAACGATCCTGAGCTCTTGCATTTCATTGAGTGGCGTCCTCTGGGCTGGGGGGAGCCTCCGCTTGCTCTTGTAGCTCTGCAGGTACCTGCGGCCTCTCCCTGTCTCTGGCGACCCATCCATGGGCTGAATTCTCGGACACAGGGCTGCGATTACCACTCATGACCTACGGGGGCGCTGTCACGCTGCCCCAGATTTCAAACGGGGAACAGGCTGACTTTTCCGCCACGCCCCAGGGGCTTCTGTTCCTTAGGTGAGCAGTGCCTGGGGCCAGAGTCCTCAGTTGCTTGGAATCTTTGCATTTTTTTTCCCACCACTTCCCACAACTTTCCTTTGTATCGGCAGTGGGAAGCTCTCTCACCTGTCTTGTGAGTGACGCAAGCTGATGCTGAAAATATGACACCTGGCACCAGACCAACCAGGCTCCCAGCCCGCCTCCCTCTCTACCTAAACATGGATGACTCCTGAATTGCTCAGGGCCTCAGTTTCCTCATTTGTAAGCTGTGAAATACATATATATGTGTGTATATATGTATTTATATATATTTATTATAATCATATATATTTATTATATATAATTATAAATATATAAATATACATATATTTATATATTTTATATATATATATATGTATTTCAAGATACATACAGAGGATGCCAAAGTGTATGCACATCTTGGCATAAAGACTTCCTACTTTGTTGTTTTAATCCATCCTAAACCAGGTGCAGTGGTGCATTCCTGTAATCCCAGCAACATGGGAGGCAGAAGCAGGAGGATCACAAGTTCGAGACCAGAGGCAGTCTTTCTACTTTGTTGTTTTAATCCATCCTAATCCAGGTGCAGTGGCACATTCCTGTAATCCCAGCAACGTGGGAGGCAGAGGCAGGAGGATCGTAAGTTCGACACCAGAGGTTGTCTGTGTAATTTAGCGAGACCCTGTCTCAAAAAATAAAAAAATAATAAAATAAATAAAAAATGGGCTGAGGGTGCAGCTCAGGGGTCCAGCACTTGCAGAGCATGCAGGCGCGAGACCTTGGGGTCAACCCCCACTACCAAAAAAAAAAAAAAAGAAGCCGCCGCCATATTCTTGTTCTGCTGACTCCTGTGTCACGCGCACCTTGTTTGGTGATGTTCTGTGGTGAGCGTGTCAACTATTCCACACCCCAGCAGAAGCAGGGCTCATTGCTGTGCGAGGCCTCCCAGATCTTCCCTTGTGCACACCACACCCAGCACCGTGTGTCTCAGACTGATTGTGAACACATACAATTGTTCTGCAGTTGGAGGTTCTGCCATGTTCTAGAATTCCAAATACTACTTCAAAATGATCTTGTCATTCAAGGAGCCTTGAATGACAAACACGCTTCGGCCGTTTTCTTTGCTTGCCCTCCCTGCCCCGTGGCGGCGCTAGCACTCACTTATTACCGCCATCTGTTGGGTGAACATCATGCTACACATCGGAATTCAATTCAGCTTTGCAAAGCAGTACATAAGGAACATCTCTTAAAGTGTGTATACGTTTTCTTGGCACTCCCAGTATAGGTACGTACGTATGTACACGCACACACTCAAAAAGCTGTTTTGGTATTTAGTGAAGGGAGGCCATGATACTTTTTTTTTGTGGTCCTGGGGTTTGAACCCAGTGCCTGGCGCCTGCACGCTCTCCAAGTGCTGGACCACTGAGCTGCGACCCCAGCCCATTTTTTTTAGTTTTGGAGACAGGGTCTCGCTAAGTGATGCAGACTGCCTCTGGTCTCGAACTTGCGATCCTTCTGCCTCTGCCTCCTGAGCTGCTGGGATGACAGGCGTGCGCCATGGCACCCGGCTGATGCTTATTTAAAAAATTAGTCCCACCAGCAATGACAATGAACAGTGCACATGAGTGAATTCAAATTTTCCGGGGAAATGGCGATCTTTCCAAAGTATCTGGGTTTGTGAAAATCTCTGCAGCTAGAGGAGCAAGAAAAGATTTAGCTCTGGAACGGGCAGTTGTCTGAGGAGAAGCCAGGCTCCCCACAAAGACTGAACCACCCAAGATGCCCTGGAGGCTCTCGGAGGTGGTAACAATTGAGCCCAATGTTAGGCACGGCGTCTGCCTCTGGCCTCCACCCTGCGATCCTCCTGCCTCAGCCTCCCGAGTCGCCAGGATTACAGGCGTGCACCACGGTACCCAGCCCTTGTGCGTTCTGTAGTGGCAGGTAACGAGATGCCTGGCTGAAGAGTAGACTGAGGCTTGGGAATGATGTAGGTGTCCCTGGTAGGCAGGAAGCAGCCCCTGGACCCATCTCTTCAGCCTTCTGCAAGGCTCAAGATAAAGACACAATCACCTTCGGGCTTGAAGTATCAAATACTTCAAATGTCAGCTTGGGCTGGGTCAGAGTCGTAGCAATTGAAACACCTGCTGTTTCTGTAATGGTAAAGGACAGCGTCCGCGCTCCACGCGCGCGACCGCAGAGCTGCATTCAATTTGCAGCAGCAAAGCTGCCATTGAGGCAATGAGGCTCTCTCCTTAGGAGCTAATAAACTCACAATAGCCAGAGTTTCTTCATTTCCTTCGGCAGCCGAGGCACCCCGTCTCTGAGGAAGCCTGTAAAGCCATGTAAAGCCATCCTTTTCATTTATAGTCCTAGTGGACTGGTAATTGTCATTCTTTCTGACTGCCTGGCAGCTGACCTCTCAATGTTGTCGGACTAATAGTCCATCTCTAATGGAGAAGCTAAAAGTGCAAGAGGGTCCTTTGCCCAGCCTCTGTCGCAGCAAGGCACGGAAACACGGCCTCGCTCACCCAATAGCGTGTCCCTGCCTGGACACCAAGTGGGAACTCACAGACAGGAAGAGGCAGGGACTCCGTGGGGTCCCTTGGCAGATAATGCAGCAACGGTATTTCCAGTCTTGATTCTTGAGTCACAAGCAGCACATGGGGCAGGCATGTCTCTACAGAGCATTGATCTTGACCTTCCCAGCCTCTAGAACTGTGTTAGTTGTTGCTGTTAGATGCTGTCGAGTCGGTATCTGACTCATAGCGACCCTGCATACAACAGGTGTAACACTATTGTCAGTGCTTCTCTGCTGTTCATAGGGTTTTCAATGGCAGATTGATTTTTGGGGAGGAGTGAGTTGCCAGGTCCTTCTGCCATCCAGAACTGTAGGAAAATAAATTTCTGTTCTTTACAAATTATCCCACCTCAAGTATTCTGTTATAGTAGCACAGCCCTACTAAGATGGGCTTATTCTTTTTTTTTTAGCAGTGCTCCAAATTGTACTCAGTAAATACATCCATTCCATCTCCTATAGCCACTGTACAAATCACTTACAGTAAGGGGCAGCCATGGCACCACAGAGTCATTTGCATGCTCTCTGAACACAATGCTCGGGTCCTCTAGAGCTCCTGGGAGCCTCCTGCTCCATGCCTGACGCGCCGCCACTTTTTTGCTACACAGGTCCTTCTGGTTGGTTTCTACTCATCATTTCACATTGGGCTCAGTCATTGCCACCTCCAAGAAGCCTTCCTGGAGACATCCTTCCTTCCATCAAATGACTTTGACTTCTTCACACAGGCAGGCTATGGTCTGAAGGTTTCTGACCCCTCCAAAATTCCATGTTAAAACTTAATCCCCAATGCCACCATATTGGAAGATGTGGCCTTTGGGAGGTGATTGGCCATAATAGTCCAGCCCTCTTGAATGGGATTAGGTGCCCTTAGAAATGCTTTTGACAGAGGGAGTTCACTCTTTCTTGTCCTTGCACCTTCTGCCATGTGAGTATCGTATTCTTCCTTCTAGAAGATGCAGCGTTCAAGGTACCATCTTGGAAGCAGACAGCAGCCTTCATCAGATACCAAATATGCCCATACCTTGATCTTGACCTTCCCAGCCTCTAGAACTGTGGGAAAATAAATTTCCGTTCTTTATAAATTGCCCCACCTCAAGTATTCTGTTATAGCAGCACAGCCCTACCGAGATGGGCTTATTTATTCTTTTTTAGAAGTGTCTCAAATTGTTGTTGCTGTTAGGTGCCCTCGAGTCGGTATCCAACTCATAGCGACCCTCTGTACAACAGGGGAAACACTATTGTCAGTGCTTCTCTGCTGTTCATAGGGTTTTCAATGGCAGATTGATTTTGGGGAGGGGGTTGCCAGGTCCTTCTCCCAAGCCTACAGCTTCTGGTGTTCCCAGGCAGTCTCCCATCCTGGTACTAACCAGGCCAGACCCTGCTTAGCTTCCGAGATCTGACGGGATTGGATGCCACAGGGCTACCGCTGCAGGTGTCTCAAATTGTAGATACTCAATAAATACATCCATTCCATTTCCTGTAGCCACTGTACAAATTACTACAAAATTGTAGGTTTTTGTTTTGTTATTTTGTTGCAGTAAGGGTGAATGGAACCCAGGGCCTCATATATGCTTTTTGCAAGCGTTCCACCACTGAGCACCTGTAGCTGTACCCCTGTGGCATCTGATCTCAGAAGCTAAGAAGGGTCGGACCCGATTAGTCCTTGGATGGGAGACCGCCTGGGAACACCAGGTGCTGTAGGCTTGGGAGAAGGACCTGGCAACCCACTCCCAAAAATCAATCAGCCATTGAAAACCCCATGAATAGCACAGAAGCACTGACAATAGTGCTTCATCTATTATACATTGGGTCACTATGAGGTAGACACTGACTCGATGGCACCTAACAACAACACTGAGCTGTACCCCAGCTCATTTTTTACTTTGTATTTTGACACAGTGTCTTGCTAAGTTACGCAGGCTGCCTCTGGCCTCGAACTTACAATCCTCCTTTCTCTGCCTTCCAAAACTTATAGTTTAAAACAGCACAAATATGTCTCTCCCCATCCTGGAGTCTCCTGGGTGGGGTTCTGGCCTCTGCTTCCTCATCTTCCCCTATGACTTGGACTCGGTCCGGCACCCGCCTGTCCTCCTCCCCTGCCTGTAGAGACTCCCAGACGCACGGCTCTCCTTGTGAGCAGGATGAGGGAGTTTGCTCTCGAGACGTGGAGAGAACCAGACTGAAGTCTGAGAGCCTTCCTGGAGCCAGCTCTGCAGCAGCACAGTCTCCGCCCCACGTGGCCTCCTCTGGCGTGGACCCCAGCCCACCTTCCAGTCTCCAGATGAAAATCTGGCAGAAGCCAAACTGGGGGTCTGCAGCCAGCATCTACTTACAAGAGGCGGATGATAAATGTGAGCACCTGAACGCACTGGAGTTACAGTGACTCTGCTGCACGCCAGGCCGGCCGCTCTCACAGTGCTGCCCGAGAGTCTTTGGGGGGGGAGGAGAACAAAATTATTTTACAGTAATGCTCGCGCATGCGCTCTTGCCTTTTCACTCATGTTCTCTCATAAGCACGCAAGTGGAGCTTCCAGAGACTACACAGCAGGCTAAATGCACATAAGACAATCCAGATGTGAGGTTGCTTTTGTTTTGTTTTGTTTTGTTTGTTTTGTGGTCCTTAGGAGCTGAACCCAGGGTCTTGCACGTACTCTGCAAGTGCTGTACCACTGAGCTGCACCTGCAGCCTCCTGCTCTCCTCCTCCCCCCTCCTCCTCCCCCC
>VMDO01024439.1:0-29747 GCA_007922755.1 Pedetes capensis
ACATATACATATATGTATAATGTGTGTATATATACATATATATGCGCATATGCTGCAGCCGTAGCCCTGTGGCATCTGATCCCATCAGATCTCAGAAGCTAAGCAGGGGCGGGCCTGGTTAGTACATAGATGGGAGACCACCTGGGAACACCAGATACTGCAGGCTTGTGAGAAGTACCTGGCAACCCGCTCCCAATAATCAATCTGCCATTGAAAATCCTATGAACAGCAGAGAAGCACTGACAGTAGTGTTTCGCCTGTTGTATGTAGGGTCGCTATGATTCGGATACCGACTCAACGGCACCTAACAACAACAACAACAACATATGCGCATATATATGCATATATATATATATATATATATATATATATATATATATATATATGGGCTGGGATTTAGCTCAGTTGGTAGAGCACTGTGCTGCAGTCTCTGAGGTCCCGAGCTCAATTCCCAGCACCACAAAAATGGGAGAAGGACCTGGCAATCCACTCCCAAGGCAATCCTGAAATAGTCAGCCATTGAAAACCCTATGAGGGTCGCTATGAGTTGGATACCGACTCAATGGCCCCTAACAACAACAACAACAGCATACCCACAGCCATACCACTGTGGCGTCCCATCCTGTCACATCTCGGGATCTAAGCAGGGTCGGGCCTGGTTAGTTCTTGGATGGGAGACCACCTGGGAACACCAGGTGCTGTAGGCTTGGGAGAAGGACCAGACAACCCACTCTCAAAAAACAATCAGCCACTGAAAACCCTGTGAATAGCAGAGAAGCATTCACAATAGTGTTTTGCTTGTTGCATGTAGGGTCAGTATGAGTTGGATACCGACTCAGTGGCACCTAACAACCACAACATATATATTTACCATGGATGTTAATGACATTCTGATTATCTGAATCTACTTGCCTGGCATCTTGAGGATCTACTGCATATGTGTTAAGCTTTGGCATGAGACTTTGTGGAGTTTGGAAGCTGGCATGTCCAGAGTCCAGTTTTCCTAGGTATATCACTTTCAAAGTTTTACTCCCACCGGTCATGGTCTTTCCAATGCATTCAGAGAAAGCAAGGCATGAGTCTTCTGCCACTTGTGATACTCCAATAATCACCTTTCTCATTTTTGGAAATCTCTTTCTCTCTCACTGCTACTTCTGCTTTCTCCTAAAATTCACACATAATCTTTGTTTCCAAGTCTAATCACTTGAGGTTCCTGGAAAACAAAGAAGGTTAAATTGTCTGAAAGACATTTCTCCGTTTAGCACTGAATTTCAACACTTTCTTGAGACACAAAGGAGCAAGAAGGGGAAAATATAGGCAGAACTCTCTCTCATTCTCTCTCTCTCCTTCTCTCTCTCTCTTTCTGTCTGTACGTGTGTGTGTGTCTGTGGGCGTGCATGCATGTGTGTGTGTCTTACCCTGGGTCATGTTGAAATGTAAACCTAATTCAAGAAGTTTTCATGCAGGTACTGTAGTTTATTTGCAAAGTGATCACAGATAATGGAAATGAAGAATCAGAGATAGTGAATCAGGGAAAAAGAAAGATCCAATACAACTATACAGAGTCAAGTTGGCTATTGCTGTGGGTAATTGATATTCAATCTAAATGAATCATTGTAAGGATATATATGGGCACATTTCAGAATACCCTGCCTAAAGGATATTGTCTACCCATTGACTCCTATCCCCCATATAGTTATAGATCACGCCTTTTGTTATTAAATCCTAGCAATTTTCAGATTGAGCATGCATGAATACAGGGTGAGATTCCATAGCCATCCCATGATATGGTGTCAGAGAAGTCCTGGAACCTGAACTGAGTATATTATACAGGGCCAGCTTGAGATGAGGTACTATCAGTGAGATTGAAGTATGATTGGTACTATTTTCATTGTATTGCTAGAATGAGATGTGAAAGTGAGAAACTGTGAAGTCAGGCTCTACATGTGCCCTACTGATTTCATTCTTTACCACCCACAATCTCTCCTTCCTTCCATTCAACTGCATTCTCTGCAAAAGACAATGCATGAGGGAGATTAGTGGACATGCTACTGTCCTTGCTGCTGCAACTGGTTCAATGTCTTTATCGAAATTGATTATTTCACTCTTCTACCTGCAGCCTGTTTCTCCTTCACTCAGAGCCATCCATCACTTTTGTTATGATAAGTTGCTTTTCTGGTATGATAACAAAAAATTTCAGTGCAGAGAGGTCTGAACTCTTATTCAACTTGTCTTTGACAGACTGTAGTTATTGGAATTATTCAGTAATCACTATTGTGAGGTATGGAACACCATAGTAATTTCCCTGGCTTCTAGAAATATATTCCTATCTCAATCATTTAACAGTATCCTTAGCTCTACACATGAGTTATTTAGCTTCCCTCAGTAATATTAACTCCTTTTTACCTACTGGTTCACTTTCATGAACGGTACAAAATTACCAGGTGAAAAATGTAGTTTCCTGATGAATGGTACTCTTACACTTTATTTGGTAGATGCGCTCTCCCTTTTAGAAACCTGGGTTTCAAAATCTGTCAGAGCCAATAATTTAATGATGCAAAGTCAAAGTCCATAAATTTTGGAGAGAGGAGCCAATCCCATTGCTTCCTGGACCAATTTATTTGATCTACTGAGGGCATAGAATCATATATCAGCTATTGTTCCAAAGACTACATATATATATATATATATATATATATATATATATATATATATATATATATATATATATACACACACACACACACACACACACACACTGGAGAATAGTATGCCAGTCTTGTAGGGCAAGTTCCCAAATGGTCTCTTCATTGAGTCTCTGCCAGTTCATTCCATTATGCTGGCTAATCTCAGCTGATATAATATGTTGTAGAACTAGTAGGTCTCAGTTATAAGAAAGTCAATGTATTAAAATGCAGGAAAATTGCTGTCTGTTCTCTTTGAATGATGATATGTCATAAGCCAATGGCACAGATTTATTTACTGCTGCTGGTAGACTGAGTATTCAGCAGTAGGGTTAGCTTCATTATCTTTGAGGAGAGGAAACCTATGCCTAGCTTTCACTCCTGCTACCATAGCCATTTTATTCAAAATACTGTTACAAAAGACCTGGAGTAGCATAGAAGAGAGGCTAGCTGGTATCTATAGGATAAATTATCCTATTGACTTGGAAGCTGAGGACTTCATTAACAGTAAGGTATATCACAAACTTCTTTATGCTTTGCCCATTCTTGTAGGTCATCCACATTCCTCTACACTAGATTAATTTATCTCTAAAATGTCAATCTTGATATTTCCCGGCCTCTAGTCAATCAGCCAAGATAGTTGTCACCATCCAGACATCCAGAGGTATCTATACCCCTGGACATGTCTCTTTCCACATGGTTAACTTCCATATTAGCTAACTGTTGCTATAAAATAAATCATCTCCAAAATGACTTGCTTAGAATAATAAACATGTATATTTGTTCAAAGTGAAAATAGAGTCAGCTGGATGGCTTTTTTCTACATTAGGCTTGATTACTCTCAGTTGGGATTTTTCATGATTTTGTAGTTAACTGATGGATTACATTGGAGATGGCTGGCCTAGGAGGGCCCTACTTCCATGTCAGGTAGTTTGTTGTCTGTTGTATATTTGCCTACTTCTATAAACCTAGGGCTTTTATTGCCAAATGTATAAGTTTCTTGTTGCTGTTGTTAGGTGCTATCAAGTCAGTATCCAATTCATAGCGACCCTACTTACAACAGATGAAACACTATTGTCAGTGCTTCTCTGCTATTCATAGGGTTTTCAATGGCTAGTTGTCTTTTGGGAGTGGGTTGCCAGGTCTTTCCCCCAAAATGTGTAAATAGTAGGCAACAAAAACACCCCTTTTACCAGTGAAAGCACTACTCAAAACTGTGCCCTTTCTGTATCTTGGTAAATGAGTAAGAACAGTATTATCAACTGTCGTGTATTACAGCCTTCAATATTCAAAGGCAACCACCAGTCATTATATTGTTTTCTTATGAGGGAGGGAACCAATGTAAGATTTTTGTCAGATGTTGAGTATTTCAATTCAGTTATTACCTAGGGGCAGGGGAAATAACCACAAAGTACATCCAGGGAAACTTTGGAGACACAGATGGGGTTTGAGCAGGACTTCGAGTTCATCCTAGTCTTCTTATGCTGTGTCCTATACAGAGAACAATGAATATGGCTCACAGTTTCAGAGATTTCAGTTTATATTTGATGGGCTTCATTGTTTTCAGGATGGGGCAAGGCAGAGCACCATGACTGAAAGGCCCATTTTTGTGCCAGTAGCAAGCTGTTTTTGCTACTACAGCCCTATTGTTGTTGTTTTTGTTAGGTGCCATCAAGTTATGTCTGACTCATAGCGACCCTCTTAGAGTTTTCAGTGGTTAATTGTTTTGGGATTGCTTTGGGAGTAGATTGCCACATGCTTCTCCCAGTTTTTTGGTGCTGGGAATAGATCCCAGGACCTCAGAGACTGCAGAGTGTTACTCTACCAATTGAGCTAAATCCCAGACCTATAGCCCTGTGTTATAGTTTAAAGTCAGCGATTGTGATCCCCCTTGCACTGTTTTTGCCGGTTAAGGTTGTTTTGGTTATACATGCCCCAGTGACACATCCTCCAACCAGGCCCCACCTATTCAGCTATGAGCTATGAGATGTGTCACTGGGGCATGTCTTTAAAGGGACTATTTTGTTCCTGCTCCCTTCATGTCTTTCTCTGTGCTTCCTGACTGCCATGAGGTGAGCAGTTTTGTTCTACCACAGCTTTCAGCCATGTACTCATGAAATTTCATCATTTACATTGAGATTATCCTATCCTCCCTTATCTCTCTGCACTAATTCTCCTCTCCATACCACCTTCCAAAATCTCCACTTCCCTTTGCTAATTCCCTGCCTCCTTCTTTCTGCTCTTGATGTTGTCCCTTCTTCATTGTTTAACTACACTTTTATATATCAATTTATGTATAGGATTTTTCTTCCTTGAAGTAAGATTCAGATCCCATATGTGAGTGAAAACATATGGTATTTCTCTTTTTGGGTTTGTGTTCATTTGCTTAAGATGATGTTCTCCAGTTCCATCCATTTTGCTGCAAATGACATTATTTCATTTTTTATTGGTAAGTGGGATTCCATTGTATATATGTACCATAACATTTTAATCCTTTCTTCTGTTGATGAGCACCTTGGTTGGTTCCATATCCTTGCTATCGTGAAAAGTGCTCCATTTAGTATGGAGATACAGGTGTCTCTGTGGTATGATAACTTGTCTCCCTTTGTGTATATTCCCAATAATGGTATAGCCAGGTTGTATGGCAGTTCTATTTTTAGTTTTTTGAGGTATCTCCACATTCATTTCCAAAGTGGCTGAACTACTTTCAAATCCCACAAACAGTTTAAGAGTTTTCATTTTTTCACCACAACCTCGCCAGCATTTGTTATTATTTGTTTTGTTGATCTTGACCATTCTTACTGGTGTTAGGTATAATCTCAGAGTTCTTTTGATTTTCATTTCCCTAATGTCTAGGCATATTGAGCACTTTTTTCATGCATTTCTTAGCAGTACAAACTTCTTCATTTCAGAACTGTCTGTCCAATTCCTTTGCCTGCTTGTGTATTGGATTATGTTGTTTTGGGATTTGCTTTCTTGAGTTCTTTGTAAATTCTAGAAATTCATCCTCAGTTGGATGTGTGTGCAAAGGTTTCCTCCTATTCAGTGGATTCTTTCTTAACTCTGTTGTTTCCTTTGCTGTGCAGAAACTTTTAAATTTCATGTATGTTAATTGTTGGTATGATTTCCTGAACAATTAGAGTCTTATTAAGGAAATGCTTTCCTGTGCCTATATGTTGGAGCATGTTTCCTATCTTTTCTTCTAGTAGTTTTAAAGTTTCTGTTTTTATGTTGAGGTCTTTCACCCATTACAAGCTGACTCTTGTGCAAATTGAGAGGTATGGATCTGTTTTCATTTTTCTGCAGGTGGATATCCAAGATTCCCAGCACCATTTGTTGAAGAGGCTATCGTTTCTCTAATTTGCATGCTTAGCTCCTTTGTCAAAGATCAAATGACTATAGATGTATGGGTGTATCTCCGACTCTTCAATTCTGTTCTATTGATCTTCAGGCATATTTTTGTGCAAGCAGCAAGCTGTTTTTGCTACAACAGCTCTGTTGTTGTTGTTGTTAGGTGCCATCAAGTCATATCTGAATCATAGTGACTCTCATAGTGTTCACAATGGCTGATTATTTCAGGATTGCTTTGGGAGTGGATTGCCACATCCTCCTCCCACTTTTGCCATGCTGGGAATTGAACACAGGACCTCAAAGTCTACAGAATTGTACTCTACCAACTGAGCTAAATCCCAGCCCTGCAGCCCTGTAGTTTAGTTTAAAGTCAGCGATTGTGATCCTGCTTGCACTGTTTTTGCAGGTTAAGATTGTTTGGACTATGCATGGTCTTTTGTGTTCCCATATGAATTTTTGGATTATTTTTTCTATTTCTGCAAAGTTTTTCATTGGTATTTTAATGAGGATTGCATTAAATCTGTAAATTGCTTTTGGTAGAATAGCCATTTACAATATTGATTCTCCCAACCCATAAGCAGGGTAAGTCCTTTTGACTTCTAGTATCCTCTGCAATTTCTTTCTTTAATGCTTTGAAGTTTTCTTTATTAAAATCTTCAGAGTCTTTGTTTAGACTGGCTCCTAAGTATTTATGTTTTTGATGGGCTATTGTGAAAGGGGTTGTTGCCTTATTTTCCTTCTCTTCCTTCTCACAGTTGGTATAAAGGAAAGGTATTGATTTTTCAGTGTTAATTTGGTATCTTGCTACTTTGCTGAAAGTGTTAGTTAGATCTAAAAGTTATCTAGAGGATTTTTGGGGGTTCTTTAGGTAAAGGATCATGTTGTATATGAATAAAGATAATTTGACCTCTTCCTTGCCTATCTGTATCCCTTTGATTTCTTTCTCTTGTCTGATAGCTCTTTCTAGGATTTAGATCACAATATTGAATATGAGAGGAGAGAGTGGCCGTCCTTATCTTGTTACTGATCTTAGAAGAAATGATTTCAATTTTTCTACATTTAATATTATATTGGTCATGTTGTTGTTGTTGTTGTTGTTAGGTTCAGTCGAGTCATGTCTGACTCATAGCAACCCTCATAGGATTTTCAATGGCTGATTATTTAGGGATTGCCTTGGGAGTAGATTGCCACATCCTTCTCCCATTTTTGCAGTGCTGGGAATCGAACCTTGTGCCTCAGAGACTACAGAGCAGTGCTCTACCAACTGAACCAAATCCCAGCCCCTATGATATTGGTCATATGTTTGTCATAATGTCCTTTATGATGTTGAGGTATTTCTGTATTATGCCTATCTTCTCTAGTTTTTTTTTTTTCATGAAAGGGTGTTGCACTTTGTCAAAGGCCTTCTCAACATCAATCAAGATGACCAAAATATTTTATTTTCTTAGTTTAACTCATACAAAAAAAATCTAAAAGTTGCACATACTAATGGGAGTACCATGTAATATTTGATACAATTATGCATTGTGTAATATTTAAAATAAAATAAACATTTTTTTCTCAACCACTTATATCCTGTGGTGAAAACTTTCAAAATCCTTTGTTCTGAGTTTTTGAAATGTACAGTTCATTACAGCAACAATGACAACATAGTCATCATAGGGACTGGGGTTTATCTCAGTTGGTAGAGTGCTGCTCTAAGCTCTCTGAGGACCTGGGGTTCCATCATCACAAAAAATGGGAGAAGAACATGGCAATCCACTCTCAAAGCAATCCTGGAAGAATTAGACTTTGAAAACACTGTGAGGGTCCCTATAAGACAGACTTGACTGAACAACATCTACCAAGAACATAGTCACCCTAGTGTGCAATAGTACATCTGAGCTTCTTGCTCCTACCTAACTGAAACTTATTACTCATTGATTAAACATTGCCTGTCCCTCCCCCACTGTACACAACCTCTGATAACCACTATTTTACGTTCAACTTCCAGGACATAAATATTTTTTTACATTCCACATAAGAGTCAGATTATGTGGCACTTGACTTTCTGTGCCTGACTCACTCATTTAACATGACGATCTACAGATCCGTCCACATTGTCACAATGGTAAGATTTTATTATTTTTACAGCTTAATAATATGCCATTGTATATACATATACCACATTTTCTTCATCTACTTATCAGTTGATGGATATTTAGGTTGTTTCAATTTTTTGGCTATTGTGAATGAACAAGGCTGTAATGAACATGGGAGTGCAGATGTCCTTTGGCATACTGATTTCATTTCCTTTGGGTATAAACTCAGTAGTGGAATAGTAGCTCTAATTTTAATTTTTTGGAGAAATTTTCACTGTTTTCCATAAGGTCTGTACAAATTTATATCCCACCAACAGCACAGAAGTGTTCCCTGTGTACCACATCCTTTCTAGCACTTGTTACTTTTAGTTTTTTGGTATTTAGACATTTTTACTGGGGTGAGATGATCTCAGTATGGTTTTGATTTTCATTTCCCTGCTAACTAGTGATGTTGAGCATCTTTCATGTATCTATTGTCCATTTGTATGTCTTCTTCTTCTTCTTTTTGTGGTAGTGGGGGTTGAACCCAAGGTCTCATGCTTGCATGCTTTGCAAGTACTGGACAACTGAGCTGCTGCCTGCAGCCCATTGTTTTTTTTTTACTTTTTGAGACAGGGTTTTGCTAAGTTACTCAGACTGCCTCTGGTCTAGAACTTGCGATCCTCCTGCCTCTGTCTCCTGAGCTGCTGGTATTACAGGCATATGCCACCATGTCCGGCTTGTATGTCTTCTTTTGAAAAATGTTTATTTAGATCTATTGCCCATTTTTATTTATTTATTTATTTTTTGCTATTAATGCTTTGGAATTCTCTATATATTGTGTATTTAAACCACTTATCAGATGTATACATTGCAAATATTATTAATATTCTGTAAATTGTCTCATATTCTTTTTTTAACTATTTCCTTTACTATGCAGATACTTTTTAGTTTTATGCAATTTTATTTCATTTTAATTTTGCTTTGGTTTCCTGTGCTGTTGGGGTCTTTTCCAAAATGTTTTTGCCCATTGAAATTTACTGATATATTTCTTGTTTTGCTTTCTTCAAGCAATTTCATAAATTCAGGCCTTTCATTTAAATCTTTTGAGTTTATTATTGTAACTGGTGAGAGGAGAAATAAAAGTCTAACTTCATTCCTCTGTATATGGAAATCTATTTTTCCCATCACATTATTTATTGAAAACACTGTCTTATCTCTAAAGTGTATTCTTAGCATCTTTGTCAGAAATAAGTTGGTTATGGATGAATGGAATTACTTCTAGGCTCTCATTTCTGTTCCATTGGTCTATGTGTCTGTTTTTATGCCCAAACCAAGCTGTTTTGATTCCTACAGCTTTGTAGCATGCTCTGAAGTCAGGCAGCACTGTTCTGTTTGCTCAAAATGGCTTTGGCTATTTGATTTTATTTGTGGTTCCATATACATTTTAGAATTTTTTCTAGTTCTGTGGAGTAAATCATTGGTATGTTGATAGGTATTGTGCTGAATCTGTGGTATAGTTTGAATATGAAGTGGATCCTGATGCTCGTGTTTGAACACTTGATCCTCAGACGATGGCACAGTTTTGGGAGGCTGTGGAACTTTGGGAGGTGGACATAGTTATGGAAGTAGATCAGTGGGGTTAGACTTTAGGGTTTTATCAAGAACCCCAGTTCCACTAAGCTTTCTCTACTTCCTGTTGCATTATGTGAGGAGCCTCTGCCACACAGGCTCATTGCCTCTTCCACCACCATGCCTTTCCTGCCATTGTCGACTAAAATTCTCTGAACTGTGAGACTGATAAATCTTTCTTCCCTTAAATTGTTCTGCCATGTATTTTGTCACAGTGACACAAAACCTACCTAACACAATCTGTGTATCAGTTTTGGTAGTATGGACATTTAAACAATATTGACTTTTCCAATCCATGAAGAGATGTTCTTCCAATTTTTGTGTCTTCTTCCATTTCTTTCATCAATGTTTTACAATTTCATTGTTGAGAGCATTCATTTCTTTGGTTAAATTTATTCCTAGGTATCTTATTTTTTGTAGCTATCGTAAATGGAAATGCTTTCTTGCTTTCTATTTCAGATAATTTCCTACTGGCATATAGAAGCACTACTTATTTTTTTGGATTGATTTTGTCTAATGCAGTATTGTCAGCAATAAATTCAAATTCACTTACTAAGAGTTTTCTGCTGGAACTTTTGGTGTTTTCTGTAAATAAGTACATGGCATCGGCAAATTGTCATGATTTGAATTCTTCTTTTCCAATCTGATACTTTTATTTCTTTCTCTTGTCTGATTTCTCTAGCTGGGACTTCCAGATATATATTGAACAAAATTGATAAAAGTGAGCATCCTTGTCTTATTCCAGGTCTTTAAAACATATTACAACATTTCTCCATTCAATATAAAGTTAGCTGTTGACTTTTTACAAATGGTCTTTATTGTGTTGTGGCACATTCTTTCTAGAACCAATTTCTTCACTTGTTTATCATGAAGGATGTTGGATTTTTCAAATGATTTTTCTGTGTACATTAAGATGAGCATATGGTTTATACTCTTTAATTTTGTTGATATGGTGCTTTACATTTGTTGATTTATCTATAACAAACCATCCTTGCATTTCTGGGATGAATACTACTTGATCACAGTGAATCATGTTTTAAATACACTGTTGGATTCAGTTTGCTGTTATTTTTTGAGAATTTCTACATGTGGGCTCATCAAAGATATTGGTCTGTGGGACATGGCCATGGTTGTTGTTTTCTTGTCTGTTGTTGGTGTCACAGCTGTGTTTGCCTTATAGAATATGTTTTCCTTTCTATTTTGTGGAATAATTTAAGGAGTATTGATTTTAGTTTTTTAAATGTTAGGTAGCATTCAGCAGTTAAGTCATCTAGTCAGGAGCTTTACTTTGATATTAGAGTATTTATTACTGATTAAATCTCGTTACTCATTATTGGTCTGTTCAGGTTTTCTATTTCTTTCTGATTAAACCTGGATAAGATGTATTTGTCAAGGATTTTTTGCATTTCTTCTAGGTTATTGAATTTGTTGGTGTATAATTGTTCAAAATGATATCTAATGATCCTTTGTACTTCTGTGGTGTAAGTTTTAATGTCTCCTGCTGTATCTCTGGCTTATTTGAGCAATTTCTCTCTTTTTCTTAGTTTAGCTAAGAGTTTTTGTGTTCTGTTTATCTTTTTGAAGAACTGTTTCATTAATATCTCATTTTGTCTTTTTAGTCTCTTGGCATCTGATCCTGTCAGATCTTGGAAGCTAAGCAGGGCCGGGCCTGGTTAGTACTTGGATGGGAGACTGCCTGGGAACACCAGGTGCTGTAGACTTGGGAGAAGAACCCGGCAACCCACTCCCAAACATCAATCCTCCATTGAAAACCCTATGAACAGCAGAGAAGCACTAACAATACTGTTTTGCCTGTTGTACACAGGGTCGCTCTGAGTCGGATACCGACTCGACGGCACCTAACAACAACAACAACAACAACAACAACCAGAAAGCCCCTGCCTGCTACTGGCCTCCAGACTTGGGCTCCAGACCTATGCTTCCTTCTCTGGACCTGCTTCTGGCATCTCTTTCTCTCTAAACACCTACTCTTCACTCTGGAGGCCTGTACTAACTTGTACCCTTTATCTAATCAACTCAAAACTCAGCTCCATTTCTGTTTTGTCCTGAAATTCTTTTCAGTGACTAAAACAAGGACCCCTGGTACCTCCCCTGAGTGGAGGTCCTGAGAAATGGAACCCCTCAGGGCAGGCAGTAACATTGGGGTACAGCACCTCTAAACTCACTGACAGACCCCCTACAAGATTTTCCTCTGATGTGCAAATCACTAGCCCCTTCCATCCCAGCTGCACATGAGGCTAAGTTGTATAAGAGAGGAAGGATTGGCTGAAGGTGGGACTTGGTGGTACAAATTTGAGACATCTAGGTAGGAACTCCTTGGAGGGATTCTTCCCTTTGGTGCAGCTGTATATAAAGGTTGTCTGTGAGTTACCCATGCCTCTGTAAGAAACCCCAATAAACTCATGGTTCATGAAACTTACCTAAATGTGATCCTTCCTTTGGTCTGTGTTCCTCTGGCTTTCATGAAACACTTAGTGCCCAAACAGGGACAGACAGAACAAATGATGAGTTGCATGGGGCCTTTCAATGGAAGCAAGGGGAACTTCAAACTCTGTGGAGTTACCTGTGTCAGGGGTGGATTGCAGTAATAGCTCCATTGGGGTGGGTATGGTGATAGTGCCTTGCTCCACTTGTCTCAAATAAAGGTGATAGTTCCTTGCTCCAAGTGACTCATGTTAGAGGTGGACTGCAGTAATAACTCTGTGGCCCATGGGCATAACCCAAATCCCCACCCGAGGAATTTTGTTGTATGGGATGGCATGGGCCATAGATGACTAACCCAAGCCCTGGATGTTCATGTATGCAGCTGTATCTGAGTTGTCAGGGTTGCTGCTCCCTGTATGGTGTGATTTAACATGTATTGCTGCGTAGGGGCAATTGTCTAGCTCCAGCTATAGGTCATGTCACATACAGCTGAGGCTGTGCCATCTTCCCAGAGTGTACTTGCCTGCAGAAGGGAGGAGGAGATAGAAAGAGTGCAAATTGGATCTGTGTTGGAGGACCTCTTCTGGGATCCAGGGATTTGAGATGCATGGGAGGGTTCAGACAGCAAGGATGGAAAGAAAGAGTACAATGAGAATCCAGGACAAAAGGCAGAAGAAAAAGATTTAAAAGGCATATAGTTTGGGCTGAGAAGAACTAGTTAAAGTAGCCAGAGAGATCTGCATCTTTAAAGAGAAGCCCTGCCTTTTGCACTGGAATGACAGAAGGAAGTGTGGATGGCAAATCAGACAGTGGAGGAGCCTCAACTTTTGCAGAAGCCTGGGAGGCTACATGCTACCCAGAGGAACTTTCTTTTGGAGGGATCACACCCCCATGGCATCCTGCCAAAGAAGGGAGGTGTTTCTCAGATGGGGCTGTCTGAGGACTCAAAAGTTTCTGCAGCTGTAGTCTGGGAAAGCTGAGCTGCTGTTTGGACTGGCAGTAGAGTTCCATATCATCCATAGGGTGCTGATTTTGCAGGCATACAAAATACAAAAACTAAGGTGTCATGGAGATTTGTAGTAGAGTTTCAGGAACTGGGCATGAGAGAAGTGGTGTTTGCTACTCAGTTCCATGAGCCAGATGGAACACAGTTCACCAGAGGATTGTACAAGAAACTAAACTGGCAGGGGCCTAGAGACTGATACAGGGATCTGGTGACATTGGGTCTTATGATGGGACATGATCTTTACAAAGTAGGAAAGGCTCTGGTAGATTTGAGTGATTTAAGTTGAAGCAATCAGGAGGGTGATGAAAAGGAAAAAAAATGATGACAAGACAAAGCAAGCAATAAAAAAATAAATAAAAGGAAAAAACCAAGCAGGGCCTGTCTGAGTCACTCAAACCAAAGCAAATGTGGCAAGACTTGTGCCAAACTGGAGTTCCTAGGAAAATGATTCACAAAAAGCCAAATTCTGTACACTTGAATCCCTGCAAGGCTTTACAGATGATAGAAGACAAGGAAGTACAGGTGACTCCTACTGTGTTTCCTGCTGAGGAAGAGGGTGATCTGATGGAGGGAACTATCCCAACTCTGCTGGGGTGCCTGAAGTTGCCTATTGGTGAGGGCCATACTGGATTGCAGATTTATTGGTACAATGAATCTATATTCATGCTACATTGGACGTTGCTAATTCTTTTTTCAGTATCCCCTCAGCTGCTCAATTCCAAGACCAGTTCACATTTATCTGGAAAGGACAGCAGATAACCTTCAGAGTACTTCCCCAAGTGTCCCTCCACAGTCCCTCTATTTGCCATGGGGTGGTGGCCCAGGACCTTCCTTTATTATTCTGCTCACTTTCTGTTAAAAGCTTCCATTGCATAGATAATATAATGCTAATCTCTGAATGTCTTATGGATTTAGAAAGGTACCCAGAGGATGTGCATGTACATCTAAGGAAGAAAGGATGGGAAATCAACCTGCACAAGGTGAAAGGGCCAAGTACACCTGTGAAATTCTTGGGATTCTTATGATCAGGTAAAATGTATATGATACCAAACAAGTTTATTGAGAAAATATTATAGCATCCAATGCCTATAAATGTAAAACCACTGCAAGTGTTTTAGGGCTCCTGGGATATAGGCATGTTTTCATACCTCCTAATGCCCCAGTTGCTCATTCTTCATGTAACTTGGTGAAAAAGGATTTCACATGGGATTAGAATAGTAAGGTTCATGAGGCTTTTGAGCAAACTAAGATCTTGGTGGGTCAGGCAAAACAACAGTGTGTCCCAGTACTGTGGTACCCCTTTGTGTTCAAAATTACCAGAAGCTCAGAGAGCTACAGCTGAGGCTTATACAAGAAACAACATAAGCAAACAGTTCCAATAGGGTTTTTGTCCCAACTGTGCAAAGGGGCAGAAACATGGTAAATGAGACTAGGACACTAATTCCTAGCCATATATAAAGCACTACAACATGTGGATCCATCACTGGCTCATTGACTGTGCTGGGACCTGTGTCTTTTCAAGCCATTGAACGTCTTCCAGTAACTGAACCAATATCCCAGACAAAAATGGTACTCAAAAGGATGCTGCCCATCTCTGTAGATGCCTGCTAAACTGATGGCGCAAGTGTTAGCACTAAATAAGAAGGGATAGCTGCAGCAATTCAGGTAAACACAGATGTCATGTGGCTTGTTGTTGCTAGGTGCCCTTGAGTTAATGTCCAACTCATAGTGACCCTATGTACAACAGACAAAACAGTATTGTTAGTGCTTCTCTGCTATTCATAGGGTTTTCAACAACAAATTGATTTTTGGGAGTGTGTTAGTGTGTCCTCACAAGCTTACAGCACCTGCTATTCCCAGGTGGTTTCCCATCCAAGTACTAACCAGGTCCGACCCTGCTTAGCTTCAGTGATCTGATGGGATCAGATGCCACAGTGCTATGGCTGTGGGCACCCCATGGCTAGAGAAAGGAAAGTGAAAAAAAAAAGCCCGTAGGTGGAGTTAAGGGCAGTATGAATAATTGTAACACATGAGATTTGGCCTCTGACAATCTGTAATGAAAATTGGGCCTTATTCAGAGGCCTAACTTTATGGATAGCCTAATGGAAAAGAGAGGACTGCCAAGTGCTGGGTTAACCGCTGTGGGACAGCAGATGTGGAAAGACATATATAATATAGTTCAAAAGAGGTCGGTGCCCCTGGTAATTTTCCACTTGGCATCCCACAGTCCATTGAGCCCTCTTGAAAATTAGGAAGCAGATGCTCTTACCAAAATACAGACTATTTGCCCTCAGGTATCACTAAGGTTGCTTATCAGGTTCATGTAAAGTCTGGCCATAGGGGATCCAACACAGGCTGGAAAATAGGGACTGATATTCTGCATGCTGTTCAAATACCTGAGACCTCTTCTTGATTATGGCCTCAGCAAACAGGTGATCAGGGAAATATGTAAATCAACATGTCCCATATGTAATTGGCAACTAGGCTACATAGGGTTTATCTCTGTCAGTGAAGGATGTAATTGTGCCCTCAACAATGGGGAAACAGGAAAGGCCTCTTGCAAGCATTTCCATGCAAGCAAAAAATGGGTGAAGCCACCATCAAGGGACTCAGTCATGTCAGTGTTGTGTATAGGTATCCTCGGAGAATTGACAGTGGTGACAGTGACAGGGGCACTCATGTTGCAAACACTGATGTCCAGAACTGGGTTGAGGAAAATCAAGTTCAGTGGTGCTCCCACTTGCCTTATAGCCCTACAGAGGCTGGGTTAATTGAAAGAAATTATGGCTTGCTAAAGTAACAACTAAAAGTTTAAATTAAGTTACCCTGTATAGGTGGAAAAGGGCACTCCCAGAAACCCTTATTGCTAAATAAAAATCCCAGTGCCAGGGATGGGCTACCTTCCTATGGGGCACCCCTGGTTCCCTGGATACTGTACAGGCTATTGCCACTGCAGTTGGTTGTATTCCAGATCTGGATGGTAAGTCCCTATTGCTGAAGACATTGCACACAGGACATGGAGAAATCAAACTGTGACTGAGCTGGAAGCTCCCTCTCTCTTGGCTAGCACTCAGTGCTAGAGGGTACTATGCAAGCTGCTGGGGGGAAGTTGTCACCAATGGTCCTGCTCAAGTGTGAGCCTCAAGTGTTATGCCATGAACTTCTCAGGCAAGATGTGCCTTCTGGTACTATCGTGACACAATTGTCATGGTTGCAATAAATGACTTTCAGATTGGATTTAAGGCTCTCCCCAAGTTTGGTACTGTAAGCCAGGATAAAAACTTGTTGAGGAGATCATAGGACCCAGTGGGGAAGCTACTGTTATTGTTTTACTAGATGGATATGATGTGCCTATCAAATTGTCTTCTAAACATTTTTATCTATACCTACAGATTAGTTGTCATAGTTTAATTGTCATAGAATAGTTGTAGTTAAAAGTTTATTGTGGGACACTAAATGGACAGACTAGTACTGATGTCATTGAGAATGGGATATATAGAACATGGACTATTTGGAGGTTTGTGATGTTTTTGCTCATTGATTTGGACCACTCCCTCATAACTAAAATTGGATGTTTTTAATTGGAGTTTTGTCATTAAAGAAATGAGTGTTTTCTGCTGTAATTAATAGTGTTGCTGTAGCATGGTGTCTTAATGGTCAAACTTAACTGGAAGAAGATAATCATATATAGATGACATATATAGATGACTCCCTCCAATGCTGAGGGAACATTGTGAAAGAGAGGGTGGAAAGAATCTAGGAGCTGTAGGAAGGGATGGACTGTGATATAGTTGGTTCATCTTGGCTGCACATGGGAGGGACATAATGATAGCTATCTTGAAATAAAACACCTGGGATTACCTTTCGAGACCTTGGCCCCACAGCCATGGCAAAGAAATAATCAGAAATATACAGGTCTATTGTAATGGTAATAGAGCTATCAATGTTCCTTCCTGTGGACAAGGGGGAGAGGAGGGTCACAAAACCCTCATGAGACCCTCATAAGACCCCCACAAGATCTTCCTCTGAGATGCCAGTTACTAGCCCCTCCTGACCCAGCTGCACATGATGTTAAGTTATACAAGAGATGAAAGATTGGCTGAGTGTGGGACTTGACAATGGTGCAGATTTAAGTAAGATATCTTGGTGGGAACTTCCTGGAAGAATTCTTTCTCTTGCTTGTGCTGTATGTAAAGGCTGTCTATAAGTCACCCATGCACCTATAAGAAATACTAATAAACTCATGGTTCACAATATTTAGCTTGATGTGATCCTTCCTTTGGTATGTCTGCATTCCTTTGTTTTTCACATAGATTATGACTTTGATTCATTTACATATATACATAGGAGTCTTATTGGTGAATTACATGGTAGTTTTATTTTTAGCTCTTTGATACATCTCCATACTGATTTCTATAGTGGGTGGACTAACTTATATTCCCATCAGCAATGTAAAAATGTTCCTTTCCCCCCACATTCTCTATAATATTTGTCAGTTTTGTCTTGTTTTGTTTTGTTTTGATACTGGTCATTCTGATTGGTGTGAAAAGGAATCTTAATGTAGTTTTGATTTGCACTTCCCTGATTGTTGCCAGTATTTCTATCTGTCATCTACATGTTCTCATTATCCCTTTTCTATTTCAAGTTGACATCCCAATTGGTCTCCTAGTATCTATTCATGCCATTCATTTAAGATACAGGTCCAAACAGGATTTTTTGTTGTTGTTGTTCTACCTGGGATTTTCATTACTCTTTTTCTGGGCATTTATGTCACCATTTTTCTTTACCAGTGCAATGTTACTTTTTGTCTCAAACTTTTCATCCTTTGGTTCTCAGTTCAGAAATGTACTTTTTCCTGAGGAATTATTTTAGCTTCCTTTAGCTTCAATTAACTACCTTCATTCTGTGCTCCCCTGTGCCAGGGACTCCCACTATCCTTAATTATACTACTTTAGACTTTCTCCTTTTGTGTGTACTACAGAGACCAGAAATAAACCAGAAATGTTCAGCATTATGTACCCTGTGTTTAGCAGGAAATGCAACATAGGCACCCAATAGATAACTATTGGTGATTAGTTAATGAATTGATTTATTAAATCTCATGAGCTGATTGTTTTCATGTCTATTTTTCTCATTAAATCCTCAAATTCTTGAGTTATCCATGTGGTGCACACCTGTAGTGCCAGCACTTGGGTGATGGGAGGCAGGAGGATTGCAAGTTCAAGGCCAGCCTGGGCTACATAGTGAGTTCCAGATCAGCCTGAGCAATAGTGTGAGAGGATCTTTACTCAAAAATAAAACACATCAAATTCTTGATTGCAGAGAAGCAGTTATTTCTCATGTATAGATCAGATAGATCTATATTGTAGTGCCTAAAAGACACTTAAGTTTTTGAACTAGACACAAGCTTCCTTTATTAAGAGGAGGAAATAGAAGCTCACAGAATTTGAATAATCTATCTAAGGTTTAAAAGGGCTGGGATTTAGCTCAGTTGGTAGGGTGCCACTCTGCAGTCTCTGAGGTCCCGAGTTCCATTCCTAGCACCACAAAAATGGGAGAAGGATGTGGCAACCCACTCCGGCAATTGCGAAACAATCTGCTATTGAAACCCTATGGGGGTCGCTTTGAGATGGACACAACTCGATGGCACCTAACAACAACAACAACAACAAGGTTAAAAAATTAGCATCCAAACCAGGCGCAGTGGTGCATGACTTGAATCCCAGAGACTCGGGAGGCAGAGGCTGGAGGATCCCAAGTTCGAGACCAGAGGCGGTCTGCCTAATTTAACAAGACCTTGTCTCAAAAAGTAAAAAAAAAGCCGGTGCGGTGGCGCACGCCTGTAATCCCAGTGGCTTGGGAGGCAGAGGCAGGAGGATCATAAGTTCGAGACCACTTGAAGCAGTCTGCAAAATTTAGCAAGACCCTGTCTCAAAACGTCAAAAAAAGGGCTGGGGGTGCAGCTCAGTGGCCTGGCACTTGCAGAGCATGCAAGCGCAAGGCCCTGGTTTCAATCCCCGGTACTGAAAAAAAAAAAAAAAAAGGGCTGGGAGTGCTGCTCAGTGGTACAGCACTTGCAGAGCATGCAAGCATGAGGCCCTGGGTTCAACCCCCAGTACTGGAAAAAAAAATTAGCATCCAATAGTGGTACTGGGCTTCAGGTGTCTTGATTAATAGTCCATTGTTCTAGATTTACCAAGTGCCTCTAACTTTAGTCATTTACTTCTTATCACAAATGTAAGCCCACAAATATCTTTTTTTTTTTTTTTGCAGATTTACACTATATAAACCTTCATGACAATGAGATAGAGAATTGAGTACTTTGTCCCACAATTTTTAAAAAAAGGAGCAGGGAGAATCTACCAATTAGATTTGTAGGCAATTACCTAAAAGGAAGCTGGGAATGTAGAATAGTGCAGTCACTATGAAAAACAATTTGGAAGTTCCTCAAAAAACCAAAAATAGAACTATCACATATTTGACAATTCCACTTCTGAGTATGTAACTGAAGGAAATGAAATAAGTATGTTGAAGAGAGTACTATATTCCAGTATTTATTCCATCCCTGTTTACAATAGCCAAGATATGGAAACAACATAATTGTCCACTGAGTGATGAATTGACAAAGAAAACGTAGTACCTATGGACAAAGGAATATTATTTAGCCTTATAAAAGATTGAAATCCTACCATTTGTGATTACAAGCTTGCATCCAGAGGGCATTATACTAAATGAACTAATCTGATCATAAAAGAACAAATATTACATTATTCTACTTATGTGAGATATCTAAAATAGAAGAAAATTGCATAGTAGTTGCTAGAGGCATGAGAGAGAAGATAACGAAATTGTTTCTCAATCAGTATAAAGTTTCAGTTACACAAGATGAGTAAGTTTTGGAGATTTGCCATGCAATGTAGTACCTAAAATTTATGATATGGTATTGTGTACTATTAAATATATAATGAATATTTTAATAGGATATATAGTGTATTCCACAAACACACACACACACACACACACACACACACACACACACACAAACAAACAAACAAAAATCACAAAAGAATGCAAGGGAGTTTTTGGAAGTGTAGTATGGTAATAATATTAAGGCAGGATAGAAAGAGCATTTAGTGGATGTGGGAAGGGAAAGAAGCCCCTTATATTGAAATCTGATTACATTTCCTTCTGGTTAAGGTCAGCATTTTCAACACAACTGACAAGATCAGTGAAGGTTGCCTAGTGGAGATAGTGCTCGTTTTTCTAAAAGGTATCAAACAAGGTTGTTGATTACAACAAATGGACTGCACTTACTTAGAGCTAGAATGTTTGTGACCTTTGAATTTAACTTTATTCATACTCTTCTCCCATCCCCAACCCTAAACATTGCACCTTATACAACCACCTTACATTTTCATTTACAAAAGGGAATTCTTCAAGAAAAATAAGTAAACCAGCTCACAGATGATTTACTTAATATTTGAGAATCACTTAATTTTTAAACTTTGCTTAATCTTTAAAACCAGTTATAAATTACATACTTGGAGCAATGTAACTTTCACGAGCCACAGAAACTGTTGTTTAACACTGTTAAGATACTCAGGTGTGGTTCTCTTGAGAAGCCTACATCCATATCTTGAATATATGCTATTGCTTTTCTTAGGTGTCTCTCTACAAACACTTGTGCTTAAACCTAAAATGTGTATTGTCTCTTATCTCTACTTAATAAACTCACTAACTTTGTTTCACTTTGACTCATTCTGAAATTCCTTTCTGTGATTTAGATAAGGATCTGGGTCTAACTAAATAGAGGTTTCTAGGAGAGGGAAACTCCTCAGGCTGTAGGTGACAGTACTGGGCTGTGTCTCCCACTGCTACTGATAATATTATGTTGTTGTCAGGTGCCTTCCAGTAGGATCTGACTCACAGTGACCCTAAGTAGAGAAGGAGGAAACACTATCCAACACTGTGCCATGCACACGATCTTTTTATGTTTGAGCTTATAGTTGCAGATACTATGTTTCTTCTCAATTTGACTTGTGCCATATTAGGAAAAAGAGATACCGGGGTTTGTTCCATTCTCATCATTAATGCCCACTCTACTGTGAGGAGGCAACTCTTCCCCAGTGTTTCTTGAATATCTTCTAGCCTAGAGGTGCTCATTTTCCAGCACTGTATTGATCAATGCTTTTCTGCTATTCATAGTGTTTTCACTGGCTAATTGTTTTGGGAATGGACTGCTGGGTCTTTCTCCCTAGTCTGTCTTAGTCTGGAAGCTCATCTTAAACCTGTCCACCATGGGCGGCCCTGCTAGTGTCTGAAATACTAAAGGCATAGCTTTCAGCCTCACTGCAACATACTAGCCCACACAGCATGACAAAACTGACAGACATGTGGGGTATAATATTATAAGTATATACATATGCCCAACTCATAAAAATTCACATATTGAATATGTACAATTTTTGATATATCATAGTGCTTCAATAAAACTTAACAAAGAAATGAAATCATGCATCCATATACAAAGTATTCAAGAATATTCATAGCAGACTTTTACACAATAGCCAAATCCCAGTAACAACCAAAATGTCCATCAACCTGAGAATTTATGAATAAATTATAGTATAGTCACATAATCAAAACATACTCAGCAATAAAAAGAATTGAACTATTGATACACAAAGTATAGGTAACTTCTCTGTATATACTATACTGTTTGAAGGAATCCAGATCTCAGAGTACATACTGTATTATTCAATTTGCATGAACCTCATGCATTGGTGAAAGCTAATCTGTGTTAAAAACAATCAGAACAATATTTTCCTGGGTTAGGGTAGAGAATAGTCCAAAAAAGAATATGAGAGAAATGTCTTATATGTCTTTTTGAGTTGTAGTTACAAAGGAGTATATAAATTATCAAAAACTTACCAAACTGTACACTGAAGAACTGCACATTTTATTAATTATAACTTAAGTACATCAGTAAAAGAAGAGAAGGAAGACATATTTTTCTGATGACAGAATGGCCTTTTATAGATCCTAATGTAATAACCCCCTACACGTCTGTCAGTTTGCTACACTGTGGGGGCTTGTGTGTTGTGATGAGGCTGAAAGCTATCCCACCAGTATCTCAGATACCAGCAGGGTTACCCATGGTGGGCAGGTTTTAGCTGAGCATCCAGACTAAGACAGACTAGGGAGGAGGCACTGGCAAACCACTCCCAAAACAAGTAGCCATTGAAAACCCTATGTACAGCAAAGAAACACTGTCAGATATAGTGCTGGAAAATGAGCCCACCAGGTTGGAAGCCACTCAAAAGACTACTGGGGAAAAGTTGCCTCATCAAAGTAGATTCTACCGTGATGACAGAAATGGAGTAAAGCCCTAGGGACATACATTTGCTGATGTGACACGACTCAAAATGAGGAAAACAACTGTAAACATCCATTAATAATTGGAACATGGAATATACACAGTATGAATCTAGGAAAATTAAAAATCGTTAAAATAGAAGTGGAGCACATAAACATTGACATTCTAGGCATCAGTGAGCAAAAATGGACTGGCATGGGCCATTTTGAGTCAGATAATCATATGGTGTACTATGCTGGGAATGATAAACTAAAGAGAAATGGTGTTACATTCATCATCAAAAAAGACATTTCAAGATCTGTCCTGAAATACAGTGTTGTCAGTGATAGAATAATATTGATACGTCTACAAGGACGGCCAGTTAATATGACTGTTATTCAAATTTATGCACACACCACTAAGGCCACAAATGAAGAAAGGGAAGATTTCTACCAGCTTGTGCAATCTGAAAGAGATGTTGTTGTTGTTGTTGTTGTTGTTAGGTGCTGTCGTGTTGGTATCTGACTCATAGCGACGCTCATGGGGTTTTCAATGGCAGACTGTTTCGGGATTGCCTTGGGAGCGGATTGCTAGGTCCTTCTCCCATTTTTGTGGTGCTGGGAATTGAACTTGGGACCTCAGAGACTGCAGTGCAGCGCTCTACCAACTGAGCTAAATCCCAGCCCAGATGAAACATGCAATAAGGACACACTGGTAATCACTGGTGATTGGAACGCAAAGGTTGGAAACAAAGAAGAAGTCTCAGTAGTTGGAAAATATGGTGTTGGTGACAGAAATGAAGCTGGAGATCGCATGATAGAATTTTGTCACACCAATGACCTTTTCATTGCAAATACATTTTTTCAACAACATAAACAGAATCTATACACATGGACTTCACCAGATGGAACATACAGGAATCAAATTGACTACATATGGGGAAAGAAACGATGGAAAAGCTCTATATCAAATGTCAAAAGCAGACCAGGTGCTAACTGTGGATCAGACCATCAAATTCTCATATGCAAGTTCAAACTGATGCTAATGAAAATTAGAACAAGTATAAGAGAGCCAAAGTATAACCTTGAGTATATCCCACCTGAATTCAGAGACCATGTCAAAAATAGGTTTAATGCATTAAACACAAATGATAAGAGACGAGATGAGTTGTGGCATGACATAAAAGATATTCAAGAAGGCAGCAAAAAGTTATTAAAAAGACAAGGAAAAAGGAAAAGACCAAATTACAAGTCAAAAGAGACGCTGGAACTTACTCTTGAACATTGAGCAGCTAAAGTAAGACATGATGAAGTTAAGGGTCTAAAGAGAAGATTTCAAAAGGCAGCTCGAGAAGAAAAAACAAATAGTGTAATGACATGTGCAAAGAGCTGGAGACAGAAAACCAAAAGGGAAGAACACGCTCTGTGTTTCTCAAGCTTAAGGAAATGAAGAAAACATTCAAGCCTCAAGTGGCAGTACTGAAAGATTCTACAGGGAAAATGTTAAATGATGCAGGAAACATCAAAAGAAGATTGAAGGAATACACCAAGTCATTATACAAAAGAGAATTGGTAGATGAACAACCATTCCAAGAGGTTGCATATGAAGAGGAACCAATGGTATTGAAGGATGAGGTGCAAGCTGCCTTGAAAGAACTGGCAAAACACAAGGCTCCAGGAATTGAGGGAAGACCAATAGAGATGTTTCAACAAACAGATGCAGCACTGGAGTTGTTAACATGTTTATGCCAACAGATTTGGAAAACACCTTCTTGGCCAACTGACTGGAAGAGATCCATATTTGTGCCTATTCCCAAAAAAGGGGATCCAACAGAATGTGGAAACTATTGGACAACATCATTAATATAACACGCAAGCAAAATTTTACTAAAGATCATTGAAAAGTGACTGGAGCAGTATATAGACAGGGAATTACCAGAAAATCAAGTGGGACTCAGAAGATGGCGGGGAACCAGGGACATCATTGCTGATGTTAGGTGGATATTAACCAAAAGTAGAGAATATAAGAAAGATGTCTATTTGTGTTTTATTGACTATGCAAAGGCATTTGACTGTGTGGATCAAAATAAATTTTGGGTAATACTTTGGAAAATGGGAATACCAGAGCATCTAATTGTACTCATGAGGAATCTGTACGTAAACCAGGAGGCAATTGTTCTAATAGAATAAGGAAACACAGCCTGGTTTAAAGTTGAGAAAGATGTGCATCAAGGCTGTTTACTTTCTCCATGTCTCTTCAATTTATATGCTGAGCAAATAATTTGAGAAGCTGGACTTTATGAGGAAGAATACGGCATCAAGATTGGAGAGAGACTCATTGAAAACCTGTGTTATGCAGATGACACAACTCTGCTTGCTGAAAGCGAAGAAGATTTGAAACATATACGGATGAAGATCAAAGATCACAGCCTTCAATATGGGTTGTGACTAAACATCAACAAAACAAAAATCCTTATGACTGGGTGAGTATGCAACTTCACAGTAAATGGAGAAAAGATTGAGGTTGTCCAAGATTTTGCTTCACTTGGCTCTATAATCAATACCAGTGGAAATAGCAGTCAAGAAATCAAAAGATGCATTGCTCTAGGAAAAGTTGTGGCAAAAGATCTCCTTAGATTATTGAAAAGCAAAGATGTCACATTGAAGATGAAAGTGTGTCTGACTCATGCCATGGTATTTTCAGTTGCATCATGTGGTTGTGAAAGCTGGACATTGAACAAGGGAGACAGGAGAATAATTGATGCTTTTGAATTATGGTGCTGGAAACATCTATTGAATATACCATGGACTGCCAAAAGAACCAACAGATCTGTCCTAGAAGAAGCGAAAACGGAGTGCTTTTTGGAACAAGAATGGCCAGATTGGGTTTTACATATTTTGGACATGTAGTCAGGAGAGATCAATGCCTGGAGAAAGACATCATGTTTGGGAGAGTGGCAGGTCAATGAAAAAAAGGAAAACCTCCACCAGATGGATTGACACAGTGTCTCCAACAATGGGCATAAATGTAAATAAGATCATGTGCTTGGCACAGAATCAAGAAGTGTTTCGATCTGCTGTGCATAGGGTCCCTATGAGTTGGACTCGACTCAACAGCACCTAACATTAAGACAATGTGATAACATTGCATTAGTGTCAAAAAAGGTTAGATCTAGAAAATGAGGTACACCAATATTGACTATTCCGTGCCTAATGTAGTTATTCCAGAATTTGTTTTAATGGATACCTAGAAATGGATACCGAAAATAGTGTGTAATGTCAAATTAACAGTAACTGTTCTAAAATCAAAGTGAATAGCTAAATGTTGGGTAAAAGATGATGATAAGTGAAATTGTGAATGTGAAAGTTTATTGGAAAATGAAATTTTAGGATCTCAAGTTTTCAAATGATGATTCACTTTTCAAAACTAGACATATTTTCAAGAAAGAATTCTTGTTGACAAATGAAAACCATATGTACAAGCCAGTTGTGGTAGTACTTGGGAGGCCAAGGCAGAAGGACCACATATTTGGGGTCAGCCTGATCTACACAGAAAGTTGCACTTGAGCCTGGTTTCATAGAGAGATGCTGGCAATAAATAAATAAATAAATAAATAAATAGCATATTCATTTTGTCTGTGATTTTTTTCCCTATTTGCTGAAAAATGGGTCATTGATTTATCGTTAACCATGAGGTTGGATGGTGTTTAGGCAGCTAAGAAAAAACGGGGTATTGATTTATGTAATAGCCTAAGGGCTATGTTTTAATTACCCATGTTCTCTGTGATTAGTCAACCATATTGTTAACTCCCAGACAGTCTTTTTTGTGAAATATTTATTTACTTATTTTAGTCCTTTATTCCTTCATTTGTTTGTTCATTCATTGGTTCCTTCCTTCTTTCCTTCCTGCCTGCTTGCATTTCTCTCTCTTTCTATGTTTCTGTCTCTGTCTCACTGTTTTCATCTACTACCAGAAAGGTAGGACTTATTTTCATTGAAAATTAAGAAGTTACCATGAAAACATTTTTCAGTATTTAGTAGTATTCTGACCACATAGTAAACAAGAAAGAATAACTTTTCTGTAACCAGAAATATTTTTATTTGGCATAATGCTCTAAGCATACATCACTTTCAAAATATGTTGTTGTTGTTAGGTGCCGTCGAGTCGGTATCCGACTCATAGCGACCCTCATAGGGTTTTCAATGGCTGACTGTTTCAGGATTGCCTTGGGAGTGGATTGTCAGGCCCTTCTCCCATTTTTGCGGTGCTGGGAATTGAACTCGGGACCTCAGAGACTGCAGCGCAGCGCTCTACCCACTGAGCTAAATCCCAGCCCCTTCAAAATATACTCATGACTAATTCCTATGTGATTTTTGATTGAGTACTTATTGCAAGAATTGCTGTAACTTAAATATCTTTACTTTGAGAAAATGGTGATCTATTGTAGTCTTTAATTTTAGAAGCTAAAAATAGTATGTATTCAAAGGGATGAGATAGTACTAAGTCAGGACTTTATAATAATAGAGAGTAAATACAAAGATGTAGCATAAAAGAAATAGTCGTTCTCAAAATCCACTGTTCGCATGCCTTAGGATTTATGTGTGCACCTATGTGTATGGATATATTAGTTTGATTTGGGAAATAATTTTAAAATGTATAGATATATCAAAGCACTCTGTGATGCAAAGTGAATATGTACATTTTTTGTCTGTTATTTTATTTGTCTCAATGAAGTTATTTTGTCATTTATTTTTATTTGTCTCAATGAAGCTGGGAAATGCAAAGGGCATATGATACAAAAGATCTGCAAATTTTCTAGATGTCAGTTTCACTGGGGAAATCTCATCCAATTTGTTTTTGGTCATGGTGAAACCTGAGTAATTTAATAAGCAAATAAAATAGGCATAATGTTCATGTGTTGGAAATCGGCGTAGAAGTTCCTTGACCTTTTTGTTTTTTTTCAGACAAGGTCTCACTATGTGGCCCAGGCTGAACTCAAACTCATCATCCTTTTGCCTCAGCCTCCTGAGTGCTAGAGTTATAAGTGTGTATCACCACACCTGGCTCCTTGATCTTTCCTGGAAGCTCTATCAGAAGATACTACATGGATGATGGGAATTATAGTAAAATAATAATGTTGCCCTGCCCTTAACTTGTAGGTCAAGTATTTGGAATAAAGAAAGGGAATTTTTCCTAAAGTTTTCAGGAGCAGTTGATTTATATTTTTCAGCCCCTTCCCCTCTGTCTATGAAAATTAGGAGCTCCACTTCTAGGGTTTCCCTGACAACTGTATCCTAGTGAGGGTCTTTTATGTAAAGACTGTGATAGTGTTTGAGAGAATTAGGAATTCTTCTCAAACACTTTCCTCATATCTACAGGGAATGAAGAATGCTCACAGTTAGAAAATAGATTGGAAAGTGGCCTGAACCCAGTTCCCAGTGGTTTTCCTTGCTGGAAAATTAGGACTGAGGCTAAAATCCTCTTCCATCCAATCAATGAATTTTTCCCAGCTCCCTCTCTTTGCTGGTTCCTGCCTCTAATCTCATTCCCAAGGCATAACAACCTATCATTTCTCTGTAGTGACTCCAGAGAGCTGCTGGAGTGTCCACGGATTTACCAAGTGCTAGTGCACAGGTCTAAGGGCGAGGGGTAGTAAACCACACCTGAGAGCAGCTGGGGCTGTGGAAGACAGGGAGCTATCATAGCAAACTCAGCTGGCACAGCTGGTGATGGCCGGTGGCCTAGGGCTCCTGTTGTCCTTGCTGCTGGGGCAGCTCTGCTCTCAGCCCCTGGGAACCTCTGGAGATAATATGCAGCACTATTGGGACCAGCAGACAGACAATGGCAGCTGGGGATCAGAAGGAACACAGGATAATGGCTCAGTGGTATCTACGCACCCACTCTTCTTCTACCTGGATTACCAGCATGTGCAGATTCCTTTTGAGATCACGCTCTGGATTATGTTAGCCTCTCTTGCAAAGATAGGTAAGTGAGGGATTGCCTCAGGCTCTCTGTGCAATTGTCTAATAGTAGGGACTCTTAGGGGTTTTCTAGATGTGAAGAAAGCCACCCTTGTCAGGGAAAAGCTCCTTGGAACGTTTGCCTTTCTTTTGTTTGTCAGAAAGAGAATATTTCTTTATAAATCAGTCCCCACTTGCCAATGATTGTATTCAAATGCTGGTAGTCTCCCAGTGTAAGGCCAAAATAGGCCCATTACAGGTTAAACTTCAGAGTGCTGCAGTTATTCAAGGGACAGGAGGAGAAGGCATAACATTAATAGAACAGATACATTTTACATAATCAATTCAACGTATTAACTGACATGAGAGTTCCAGTGGTATGTTTCGCCCATAGGAAGCTTGTTATATTTGGCAGGTAGTCCCTTTCCTCTCCCTCCTTTTTAAAAAAGAAACATCTTTTTGTCATGGCTAGAAACTTAGGGAAAAAACTAAGAAGAAATTCAGCAAGTAGAACAGAAGAACTGTCATGTTTTCACTATTTAGCCTATACAACCACTCTGAGTTATTGGTGTTATAGATCTCCTAAGAGGAGTAAATCTTAGGTATTTATTTTATGTGCTTTAATGATTTTTCTGGTGTTTACCTTGGTGATGATAAAATTATGAGTTGTTTAAAAGGTCAAAGTGCTTATTATCTAGTGACCATTTTTTGCAGGCTCAGAACCCAAAAGAATGCCAGGCAAACATGGCAGAGTATGCAGAAGTTTATTATTTTAGAATGAATTTGTTCTAAAGTGAATCATATTTAGCATTTCAAAGTTTTAGTGATTTCACAGATATCATAGTTTTAGCATGAACAATTATAATTTAATTTTCATACACACAATATCCATACATTCATAGCATGATGATAGATTGTCAGGGTTAAGAAAATCCTTAGAGATCATTCTCATCCAGCCCCCTCAAACATTCTCCTTTATTGATAGGATATCTGAAGCCTCGGGAGAGGAGATGCTTTGTCACATTAATAAATTAGAACTAGAATGCTGGTCTTCTGACTCCTTCATCAGAAATACATGTTGTCTTGGGTCACAATAATTAGCATGTGTGACTAGTTAAGGTTCTTTAACTTTTTGCAGCACTAGACATACTAATTGGAATAAATTAATTAAATGTCAATGTCAGAATCATAGGGCAGAAGGGACTACTTAATAGGTCATCTATCTCTATTTGTTTAAGTAAGACTGTATTGAGG
>VMDO01024440.1:0-29639 GCA_007922755.1 Pedetes capensis
TACAACAGGGGAAACACTATTGTCAGTGCTTCTCTGCTGTTCATAGGGTTTTCAATGGCAGATTGATTTTTGGGAGGGGGTTGCCAGGTCCTTCTCCCAAGCCTACAGCATCTGGTGTTCCCAGGTGGTCTCCCATCCAGGTACTAACCAGGCCTGACCCTGCTTAGCTTCCGAGATCTGACGGGATTGGATGCCACAGGGCTACCGCTGCAGGCCAAAATACATTTAAAAAACAAAATAAAATACACACAATTTCAAAGGAAATAAATTGTATTTAATCTGATTAAGTATATTTGAAAAGACAAATTTACAATATGTGTGCTTCATCATTGATACATCAAAATGCAAAATTTAGTGGCAAGTCTAATAACTACTGTAATTTTTATTGTAAAATATAATTCTTGCCAAGCCTGGTGAGGCAAGCCTGTAATCCCAGCAACTTGGGAGGTAGAGGGAAGATTGCAAGTTCAAGGCCAGAGGCAGTCTTCACAATTTAGCAAAACCCTGTCTCAAAATAAAAATAAGTAAAAGATGGGAGAGGGATGTGGCTTGGTGGTAGAGCACTTCCAAAGCAAAGCATGCATGAGGCCCTAGCTCCAACACTCCAGTAACACACACACAAACACACATACACACACACACACACACACACACACACACACACACACACACACACACTTCCTGTAATTTTGAAATAGTGAACATTATTGTGAGCTACCTATAATATGATATGCCTGCGCCGTAGCCCTGTGGCATCTGATCCCGTCAGATCTCGCAAGCTAAGCTGGATCAGGCCTGGTTAGTACTTGGATGGGAGACTGCCTGGGAACATCTGGGGATGTAGGCTTGGGAGACGGACCCGGCAACCCACTCCCAAAAATCAATCCACCATTGAAAACACTGTGAACGGCAGAGAAGCACTGAGAGTAGTGTTTTGCCTGTTGTACATTGGGTTGCTATGAGTAGATACTGACTCGACACCACCTAACAACAACATAATATGGTGTGAAAATATCTGGGGTTTGTATTGGTAGCAAAGTCTTATGTACTTCAGTGGTCCTCCACCCTCCTCCTCCACTGTGAGCTGGAGCTGTCCTGGTCTGTCCTACAGTGAGGACCTGAGATCTTCTGTCACCTCATTTAGGAGTCCCTGCTGTGCTCTCCTCCACTGCAGACATTGTTTCCTGCTCCCCACACCTTTCTCTGTCTTGCATTACTCCCTTGATGCAGTGGAGGAGCCCTAGTAGCTTCTTGTAAAGAGTATAAGAAGCAAACATATTTTAAGGTCTCACAGATCGGAAAATTTCCATCTCAATTTCATAATTTTTATTGGTGAGTAGTCCTCAGTGTAAAATATCTCCCATCTCACTTTACCATACGTACAATGTCCAAACATCCAAATGCAATGTCCCGTGAGAATAAAGGTGAGGATGTTTGCCTTATATATTTAACTAAACATTTACAATGTTGAAAGATAAAGTATTTAAATTGTTTGAGCTGATTCAGACATTCCCCTATGGAATTTTAATAATTGGCATCATTTCAAAAATCCATGAAATGAATTTCATTTTCCCCAGCCCATGTTTCTTACTACTGCTCTATGCCCTCATCCAATGCCCTCAGCAACTGAGAGAAGTAGCTTTCTCTCCACAGCAGTGACCTACGACCTCTCTCTCTCTTTCTCTCTCTCTTTTCTCTTTTTTTGGCAGTGTTGGGGAACAAACCTATCACCTACCAAAAATGCTAGGCAAACACTCTAACCACTGAGCTATATCCCTAGCTCCCTAATATTCCCTGTCCTCTGGATTCTTTAAGACATGGTCTTGCTAGCCCAGGCTGGCCTTAAACTCTCCATTCTCCTACCTCCACCACCCTGGTGCTGGGATCATAGGGGTGCACACTGTAACATTATTCTTATTTTGAGGAAATCTAAAGGCAGGGGGGAAACAGCCTAAGTTCTCTTTATAAAAACTAAGAGAGAGATTTCTCTCTCCATCAGCCTGGCAACCATAGCATGAGCATCTGACCTAAAAGTGGCCAATTACTTGCTTCCATCTGGAACTTTGGATCTTAAACAACTGACTTGAAGGAGTGAGGTAGTGAGAGGGCTTGGGGTGACTGCTGAGGAGTCTAGAGATCAGTGTTGTAATGGGAGCAATCCAGAGGCAACAGACCAAAGCTCTGGTTACAAAGAGCTAAGGCTGAGGCTGGCTTATTTTGGGATTCCCAGGGGGATAGAGAGTACCCCAAACATGGCAGGTCCCAGGAGCTCATCTAGCCCAACTGGAATCCTATGGGGCAAGATAGCAATAGGTCACGCTTGCCATACATCTGAGTATCTCACTCTTCCCCCCTCCCATCAAGTGGGCCAAGATGGCACCCCAGGTATGGTAGCATCTAAAGCCCCCCTGGTGCCCCCCCCAATTGGTCATTTCTGATTCAACCTTGTTCCCCTGATTGGCTGGCTATCAGGCCACATAAACTCCAGAGCTCAGAGTTCAGCAGCCATTCTGAACATCATCCAAGAGAAGCTCACCGGGGCCTTGCAGTTCCTTAAGGGCCCAAGGCCCATTTACTCATCTGCCTGGCCTATCCTTCAGCCTTCCTCCAACCTGCCTTCATCATACTTCAACCCGCCTGCCACCTCTATCCGACCCGACCTCTATAACGCTGGGTATCCTACATGGACCATTGAGAGGCAAAACTCCTGGAGTCAAGCACAGGGCCCCTGAAGTGGAAAAGCCTGTGAGCCAGAAGAGCAACAACAGACAACGGGGAGGCTCTGCCCCAGTGGCAGAGACAGCAGCTGAGCGCTTCCCTTCTCCAACTCCCTTTTCCCCTCTCCCTAATCCTCCATTCCTTTCCCCTCCTTTGTGAATTAACCCCTGTCCTTTTATCCTGTGTGTGACGCTCTGTTCTCCGGCCACAACCTCACCACCAGGTACAGTGTGCAGCGTCGGAGCACCCACCTTTTGTTTCCACCCACAACGTAGAGAGAACCCCAGAAAGAATCCTACAGCTTATCACCTTTAGATCCCACCCAGTCCTTTTTCCAGCCTTCTTACCAACTCTATAAGCCACTCTTTTCAATAAGTTCCTCTTATTGTTCAAACTAACTGGAGTTGATTTCTGATATTATGAAAACTTGTGACACATACAGCCTCTAACTTCAGAGCTCTTCTCCATCCTCCAAAGATCGTTCTTCAGTAGTCTAGGAAGGATAAAAGAACGCAAGAAGAAATTCCAACAATATGATTCTTGACGAGACGTATCATACTAGTTTAGAAATAATACAACAGCATCCTTCTCCAAGGTGGGCTACAAGTGATATCTGGGGCATTCTTCTGTCTATCCAGGTGCAAGGTAAGCTGGGGACAGATTAGAAAGGAATTCTCTATTGTGCCTGGTTTAGTGTGAGACAGTTTCTACCTAGGTAGAGATAGGAAAACAGAAGCCATAATATATGGATTTTTTCTAATTATGGTGGTTCTTTTGTTTTAAAACTCTTCTATCCAGAATTGGTGTCAATTAAAGATATGCATGGGAAATGATCAGATACTGTTGGCTGGGCTATCTACCTCTAACCTTCCTTGCTTGTATATTTTGGGTGCCATAGCAGACTGACACCAATAGATTTTTTTCAACACGCTTGTTGTTGTTTTTGTTGTTGTTAGGTGCCGTCAAGTCGGTATCCGACTCATAGCGACCCTCTGTACAACAGGGGAAACACTATTGTCAGTGCTTCTCTGCTGTTCATAGGGTTTTCAATGGCAGATTGATTTTTGGGAGGGGGTTGCCAGGTCCTTCTCCCAAGCCTACAGCATCTGGTGTTCCCAGATGGTCTCCCATCCAGGTACTAACCAGGCCCGACCCTGCTTAGCTTCCAAGATCTGACGGGATCGGACGCCACAGGGCTACCGCTGCAGGCATCAACACGCTTAGGCACCCAAAATAAAGACTACACTTCCCAGATTCCCATGTGTTGCCCTGTGATTAAGTTCTGGCCAACTGCATATAAATGAAAGAGTGACTTAGAAACTTCTAAGAAGGTTCCTTAGAAGACAGCTGGTATGCCATTTGCCATCTTCTTTACTCCTTTGCTTAATTTACATCCTGGAATACGGATATGTGGCTATATCTCAGTCCAGGAGGGCAAGGATCCCACTCTAAAAATAGCAGCGTGGTGAGTTAGCAGGATCAGAGTGATAACTGTGGTGTATTGGTTTGCAAAAATGGCTCCAACTGTTCTCCTTCCCGAATCCATGATCCTTGTGTCTTAATTTTGCAGCCATGCTCATCAAAAAATAAAGTCCATTTCTTTATAGTTAGCACCGGGGCTGGCCATGTGACTTGCTTTGGCCATGGCCAGCTGCCAGTTTTAAAGCTCCATCTGAAGTCCCATTGCATGCTTTGACTTTCTCTCTTGGATTGCTCCTTCCATGATGAGCACAAACTCTGGTTAGCCTGCCGGCAGATGAAAGACCATGTGGCGGGTAGCTGAAGGCTTCCAGCTGACAGCCAGCCAAGCCTCAGAAGCACAAGTTACCTAACCATTACACAGCTGCATGTAAATAAATGAAGGAACCCGGATGAGAGCAGCATAAATTACTGACTTGCAAATTTATAAGCTCAGTAAATAGTTGTTATTTCAGGCTGGTAAGATTTGGGGAAGTGTGTTTTGCAACATTAGGAAGCTTTGCATCTCTCTGCTTATTCTCCCTGACCCTCCAGCCTTTGTTGTTGCAACAACCCCAGCCTTGTCTACTTCAGGTTGCAAGACTATGGACTATAGCTGAGTTGGCCCACTTCTATTTGATAATTCAGACATATGAAGAAACTCATCCATTACCAATAAGTCTACCTTGTGACCGACTTAACTACCGAGTGCTTAATGTTGTGTTGTTGTTGTTAGGAGCCGTCGAGTCAGTATCTGACTCATAGCGACCCTCATAGGGTTTTTAATGGCTGACTGTTTCGGGATTGCCTTGGGAGTAGATTGCCAGGCCCTTCTCCCATGTTGTAATGGGAGGCATCCAGAGGCTACAGACCAGAGCTCTGGTTACAAAGAGCTAAGGCTGAGGCTGGCTTATTTTGGAATTCCCAGGGGGATAGAGAGTACCCCAAACATGGCAGGTCCCAGGAGCTCATCTAACCCACCTGGAATCCTATGGGGCAAGATAGCAATAGGTCACACTTGCGATACATCTGGGCATCTCACTCTTAATGCACAGGGCAAACTCAACAAAGATCAGAAGAACCCTTCAGTTAACCTTTAGATTCATAAGCTAAGTAAAGATTGATAAGTTTAAGACACTGGGTAGCAACAGATAATGTATTTTCTATTTATTGACTTATTGATTGATTGATTGATTGATTTTCAGATCGGTCTCCCTATGTAGACGAGCCTGGCTTATAACTTGCTCTGTAGACCAGGCTGGCCTGGAACTCACGCCAATCCTCTGCCCTCCTCATGCTACACACACCACCACATCCACCTGATAACTTGTATTTTCATGTGGGTAATTTTCTTTCTTATTTAAGCCTCCATTAGTTTGCATCTCACCCCACCAAACTATTCTTAACTGATTTTGTTGTCTGTCTTTCCCTCGTAAGCCTCAGAATTAAATCGACGTTGTTCTGTCATAATCTTTGGGTTCCATTCGTTTTGCCAGTGATGATTTTATAGCAGTCATGTGAACCCATCTCTGAAGACAGAATTCAGGGGGCTTGTGGTAAAGGTTTTCTTTTAGAAAGAGATGCATGGGAAGAGATGGCTGTATTATCCCTCAGATTCTGACATATCTGCATATGATGTCTGGGAACTCGGAGCCATAAGAGAAGTTAGCCAATATGACATTCTAAGGAGAGTATAATGGAAAGATGGAAAGAACTTGAGTTTTTGATAATGCAAGTGAGCCACTTGGTAATTTCTCCTAACTCTGGTCTACCTGTTATGAAAATAATATATATTTTTGAGTTGCTTGAGTAGGTTGAGATAAATTTCCTGTTAATTCTGCCTGAAAGCATCCTAAGTGATACAACAAATTTCCCTGCTTATTTAATACTATACAAGCTGGGTAATGTCTATACATTATCCAACAAAATGTGCAGTCATGCACTCTCAGACTTTAGAGATAATCAATATAAAACAGCCTGAGTATAATAAACTTTTCATTAACCACTCAATAAGGAAAAGTCATTACTTCAACATCAAAGAGGAGTTCTTAGTCACTGTCAGGCCTATTTGTTAAATATGATTTCTGAAACATTATTTTTTCCAGAGGAATGTGATCTTTATGTAAAAACATATACAATACTAAATGATGATTACAGGTAACTTATTCGTTTTTTTCTCTTTCTTTCCCTCCCTCTCTCCCTCCCTCCCACTGTCCCTACTTCTCTCTCTCTCTCTCTCTCTCTCTCTCTCTCTCTCTCTCTCCTTCCTTCCTTCTTTCCCTCCCTTCCTTCCTTCATTTCTTCCTCTCTTTCTTTCTTTCTTTCTTTCTTTCTTTCTTTCTTTCTTTCTTTCTTGTACTGGGGAGTTGAACCAAGGGCTTCACACACACTTTTCCAAGCACTATAACACTTAGTCACATCACCAGTCTATTGTTCACTTCATTTACCTTTTGTGACAGGGTCTCACTATGTTACGCAGGCTGCCTCTGGCCTCAAACTTGCAATCCTCATGCCTCCACCTCCCAGGTTGCTGGGCTTATAGGCATGAGGCACCATGCCAGGCTTATTGTTTGATTTTTCACTCTTCATTCTTCAGAGAAATCATGCTTTAAGATACTAGGGCATTTTTATATTTAAAAGGAAATATGGTGATGATTGAATATGGGTTATTAATCACATATACACATAACGAATCACTTTGAGCTGTATTACAACATTAGCAATAAACACCTTATCTTAGACTGAGGGATGAATCTGGAATGCTGGTGTTCATCATCCAGTTTTATGTAAGTAAGTGATTTTGGAATGGGCATGGTAGCGTTGCTCCGGTTTCTTGGCTGTGTAGTTCATGGGTACTGACTGAAGCAAGAGCATCTTTGGATACACTGAGAAGACATTTGTGGGCACCATAAGTAGGTGAAATCTGGCAATGACTTGCTTTGGGATTCAAGCTTTAAGCTTACACCATAGATTCCCTCCCCTGACAGCAGAGATTTTGCACAGTAGTTTTAGCCTGGACATGAAGAATTTGAACTCTCTGTGAGCTTTCCTCTTTTTTCAGTTGTTTTTCATAGACACACTTTTCCTCTGGCATTTTTTTATAGCTGCCCACATGCTGTGCCCATTGTGTACATCACAACAGGAATTGTTGCTTCAATTCCTCACAGTTTGAAGTATTTTTGTGTTGTTTGTTCCCCACGGTGATTTATTTCTAGTTCTCATGACGATCCCTTTTCATTCTCATCTTTTGAGGCTATTATTGTGTTCCACCAAAGATGGGGTGAGACACGTTCACGTGGTGGCAAGTGAGGACTTGGACAAGTGTGCATCACTCAGGAATGGCCCTGCCAACTAATGTAGATAGCATTTGTCAAGGACCTAGACTCACAGAATTAAGGAGTGTCAGCCTCAGAGGGGGCTGACAGGTTGCTTTGGTTCTGTACATGCTATAGACTCAGTGAGACCTAACATATAATGAGATCACAAAAAAAGATCAATAGCACATTGCCATGACAACTGAATGTGGAGCACGTGTTGAATGCTAGACCTCCATAATGTGATGGGACAGAACATTTCTCCCCTTTTTCCTTGAGACCTTATTTCCTCCCAGCCACTCCTATATAGGGCAGTATTTAGAATAATGCAGAATAAAGAGACAGAGACTCTATTAATAAAATAATGCATCCAGGTTATATTATGAGAAGATATCAATACTAGGAAGAGGTCGGCTTATAGTTCTTGACATTGTGTCACTCTGATGAATTTGAAGGGCCTAAATGTCTCTTCCCCCACATGTCTGTCAGCTTGTTGTAGTGTGGGGGCTTGCATGTTGCTGTGATGCTGAAAGCTATGTCACTGATTTCTCAGATACCAGTAGGGCAACCCATGGTGGACAGGTTCCAGCTGAGCTTCCAGACTAAGACAGACTACGGAGAAGGAACTGGCAGCCCGCTCCTGAAACAATTAGCTATTAAAAACCCTATGAATAGCAGAGAAGCACTGTGAAATATAGTGCCAGAGAATGAGCCACCTCCCCCACCCCCCGCACTAGAAGACATTTCAAGAAACAATTGGGGAAGAATGGTGTCCTCAAAGTAGAGTTGACCTTAATGATGGGAATGGAGGAGAGCCCCAGGACCTCCATTTGCTGATGTGACACAACTGAACATGAGAAGAAACATAGTGGCTGCAACAATGGGTTCAAACACAAAAAAGATCATGTGCATGGCCCACTGTTGACTAGGGTTACTTCCGTTGTACATAGAGTTTCTATGAGTTGGATCCAACTCAAAAGTACCTAACAACAACAATGGACTTGGGTTTGGATCAGTTGGTAGAGTGCTTGTTCTATGCTCTATAAGGTCCTGGTTCTGACTAACAGCCTGGTTTACCTCCTCCCTGATTCTATAGCTCTTGCTAAACCTTAACTCCCTGGCAAGATTCCTACAATTATATTCTTGGTGCTATTAACATTTAATTTATCCCACCCACAGCTAGGACCTGAATGTTCTAGCCAATCTTTTTATTAATCTATCAGGAGACAGTTTCCCTTATTAACATAAGCACAAAGCTGTCCAAAGTTTGATTAGGCAAGTATTTAAAAATTGAGGAAGCATTTAAAAATAAGGCAGAGCAGAGGATTTTTAGGACAGTGAAGCTGCACTGTATGAAAGTACAATGGTGGAAACTTGTCATCAAACATTTGACTAAACCCATGGAATATACAACACAGAGGGAACTGTACTATAAGCTAGGGAGCTTGGGTATACATTAAAAGAGGCATCTGCTTTGCTGAGGTTTTGGCACTCCCTGAAGCACAGCTCCTGAGGCCCTCGTGCCAGCCCTGATTTAATTTATAATTGTTTCCTTCTGGTTTTGACGCCAGGCATCTTATATGATGCCAAAAGTTATTAAAAGGAGATAGTACCATTGGGGATGCAAATACTTGAGGGGAGGAACAAGGATCTCTCTCCTTCCCCATTACTATGGGCTTTGCTTTAGAAAAGTGTTTGTGTTCCAGCAATACAACAGGAAGTTACAGCGACTTCACCTATATCCCTTTCCCCCAGAATACCCAGTCTCCCCCCATTGCTAGCATCCCACACTAGACACATTTGTTAAATCTGACAAAACTATATTGAAACATGATGTACGCACAATCAGGTTTCCATACATACATGAATGCCACCTCATTACTCTTAGCGTATTTTACTTTTTATGGCCACTATTCAAAATTATTTCTACTCTTCATAAGTCTTAGAACTCATTACTCCTCCTTGATTCTGAAAACCCAGAGGGTTATTTAGCCTAAACATCAGCTTCTCTCAACATCTGTCCCTTTCACTCCAAAATCCTCTATACTTTCATACATTCTTCTCTCCTATATCCCAGATAAGACTTTCCACTTTTCAAGGGTAACCCTTGCATTCTTAATCGTGTGCCCATTTATGACCTTTAGATTAAAGCAATGTGTAGGCCACTGTATTTCTTGCTTACCACACCTTTTGTTGTTAGGTGCTGACAGTGACCCTAAGTACAGCACAAAGAAGTACTACCCAACACTGCCATGCACATGATCTTTTTATGTTTGAGCCATTGTTGCAGCCACTGTGTTTCTTCTCATTTTGAGTTGTGCCACATCAGCAAAAGGTCTTTACTCCATTCTCGTCATTAAGGTTGTCTCTACTCTGAGAAGGCAACTCTTCCCCAGTCATTTCTTGAATGCCTTCTTGCCTGGGGAGCTCAATTTCTAGCACTATATTTGACAGTGCTTCTCTGCTATTCATAGGATTTTCAGTGGCTAATTGTTTCAGAAGTGGGCTGCCAGGTGCTTCTCCCTAGTCTGTCTTAGTCTGGAAGCTCAGCTGAAACCTGTCACCATGGATGGCCCTGCTGGTATCTGAAGTACCAGTGGCATAGCTTTCAGCATCACAGCAACATGCATCCCCCACAGCATGACAAGCTGACAGACACCTTCCTCACCTGTAAATTGGTTTTGTTCCACACTGCTTTATGGAAATTGTTCTTTTAAAGACCACCCTGGCCTCCCAGTTGTCAAGCTCCTAGATTCACCTCATCTTTCTATTCAGCCCTGGATTTGGCTGCATTTCCTATTCCTTCCTTTTTGAAATAGTCTTTTCCATAGGTTTTGATAACTTATCAGAAAGCTCTTTCTGAGAGTCTTTTCTAAAGTGTCTTCCTCTTACTCTACCATTGGCATTTTAATTGTACTCATTCCCTAAAATTGGCCTTTTTCTCTTCTATTTTGGCTTTATATCCTGCTGAATGAGTTCATTCACTTCAAAAGCCACGGCCTTTGACAATTCTCAAATCAAGTTCTTGGCCGTTACTATTTCTCTTCTGAGCGCCAGGCCTGGGCATTTCCGCATGCGTGTGTACTTGGACACTGGAGCCCCCATCTATTTGCAACCTCACCTCGACTTCTATATCCTCTGCCTCTACCTTGGGCACTGCCACTTTACCAGAAACTAGGGCAAAAACCTTTTTCCTTTACCTCTACATCCAGTTTCCAAATGCTCTTGATTCTTCCTCTTGAGGATCATTAAGATCCATTCTCTCCTTTCTATACGCAATGATCTTATCGTCTCTGATGGTTTCTATACTTCTAATCTTTTGTGTTCATAAATCACCCTTTACAATGCTGGCAGAATTACTACCATAAGACAGAGTTCAGATTACTTCACTGCCTACCTCAAAAATTTACACGGGGATTCTCGCTAACCCAAACTGGAACTATTTCTGCCTCAGAATAAGCAGTGACAATTCTAGTTTATAATTTACCAAATATAAGAATCCATGAATGTATTCTGACATTAATAAGTGAATAAGAAGGACAAATCTCCACACGGTAATAAATGTAGAAAGAATGATGAAATGGGCAGCTCACCTTCTGGTAACCTCCATAGTAATAACTGTTTCATGCAAGAGTCACCTGCATGTTATAATTACTGGTTGAAAGTTTGATAAGAAAAGGGATATTATATTGTCTCAAGGTAATGTCATATAAGATTTTTATTAATGAAAAAGAGAAAAATACTTTAAAAATGTACAGTGGAAAAGCCTAGCAGATACTACCTTACCAAATGTTTCAAGTTGCTATTATTTGCAATTGGACAATAGGTATCAAGAACTCCTGACATGATGTACTGAGAAAGAATCAAACATCACTGTGTGGGATTCTTGCCCGAAACACTTAGTGTGAGTCTAATCATGAAGAGATAGTAGGATGTACAAACTGAGATATGTTCTTCAAGATAAGGGGCCTAGACTCTTCAAAAGTGTCAGGGACATCAGATTGGAGACTCCAGACTAAAAGAGGCTAACAAGAGAAGAAAATTCCATGTGATTGATGTTCCTAGGTGGAATCTTTTACCCCAATTTTTTTAACCTTTTCCTGTAAAGGATATTTGAGACAATTGGCAATCATTCATTCATTCATTCATTTTTATGGTACCAGAGATCAAACCCAGGGTCTCATGTGTGCAATTCAAGTGCTTTACCATTTAGCTACAATACGTAGACCACTAGCAAAATTTGAATGAGATCTGTAGATCCAAGTTAGTTCCCTGATTTAACTGTTTCAAATTTAATTTCCTGACTTTGATAACTATGCTGTGGTTATATAAGGAAATGCCCTTGGTTTTAGGAAATATACACTGAAGTGTTGAGTGATAAAGTAGCATCATGTCTCTTACTTACCCTCAAGGGGTGGAAAACATAATTATATCTATCTATATCTGTGTCCATCTGTAAGAAATGATGAAGCAAATATAAAAGCTTAATGGTAGAAAATTTGGGTGAAGGGTATATGGAAATTTTCGCAACTTTTCTGTAAATCTAAATAATTTCGAAACACAAACTTGTAAAACCAAAACCTGCAGTGGCAGGATAAATTAAAATTTGTTTTTGTATCAATAGGTGGCCTTTATGACCTGCTGCAAATTTTAACCAAGGCAGGTAAAGCATTCTCTGTCCTACTCATTCTCTCCATTCTTTGTTTGATTTTTGAGACAGGACTTCATCATGTCCTTGAACTTCCTATGTAACCCAGGCTGACTTCCATCTTTCAACCCTCCTGCTTCACCCTCCCAAGTCCTGGATTATAGTTATGCACCACTGTGCACAGTCTCTCTCTCTTCTTAATTAATTACCATCTTGTTATTGTTGTTAGGTGCCATCGAGTTGGTGTCCGACTCATAGCAACCCTACATAGAACAGGTGAAACAGTATTGTCAGTGCTTCTCTGCTATTCATAGGGTTTTCAATGGTGGATTGATTTTTGAGAGTGGGTTGCCAGGTCCTTCGCCTAAGCCTACAGCACCTGGTATTTCCAGGAGGTTTCCCATCCAAGTACTAACCAGGCCTGACCCTGCTTAGCTTCCGAGATCTGATGGGATCCAAAACCATAGTGGTACACCTGCAGGCACAATCTTGTTAGAGGTTTGCTTTACAGCTTACTAGAGAATAAAGCCCAATATATTTCCAATAGGCTTTCATGAGTAAAAATGATGATGATGATGATGATGATGAAGAAATAAACTGCCTTACATCTATACTGCTTAGCGATTTCTATTGTGGTGTATGTGGGATTTGCCTTTTTCCTTGACAAATTCATTAATAACTATGATATATGGGAAATATAGCACATGACATCCTAATAGATAATGGATAACTGGTCTTAGTGCTTATTCCATATAATATTGGGAAAGACATTACAGACCATATTTTCTGAGCTAGAAATAGTTGGTTCAATTCTTGTCTATCATATTAATGCAGGGAGGGGAGAATGGGCCTTTTTCCAAAATTTAGGGGTTCCAAAAATTAGCTGGGTTTTTGTATATGCACATCTATTTATATTTGGATAGAGATGTGTTTAATTTTCTGAGAATTAATACAGAAAAAAAATGGTGGATACCATCAGCCAACTCAGTGATATTTGGGAAACTGCCCAAAATGACCATCTTGCTCCTGCTTAAATCCTCTGGGCAACCTACTTCCTGTTGAGAACAGAAGGCCAGCTTCCAGGTTATTGTAAACTTGCAGTGGAATGAACCTACTTTGAAGCAGAAGAGGTAAGTATTTGTGTTTTCAAAGCATTCTTTGTTTATACAGTACACAAAGCAGCTATTGTAAATAAACATGAGAAAGGTTTTAAGAAGTCACTATTAATGTACCATGTGAGGGTGATGTTTCTTTTTTCCACCTGAAAATATGTTATTTTGATTGCCATTCATCACAAAAGATGAAAGGGGTGTAATATTCTTGGCAAGTGTTATGGCTGGGGAAGGCTAAGAATAAGTCTCATCAGGGCACTGTTGGAAGAGACAGGTTTCCCGCAGGTGGCACACTTCAGCTTTGAGGGTAGCTTGGGGCAGAAGAGTGGCGCTGTCTGATTAGTGGTGAGAGGAGGCACTCATGTCAGCTGCACTCAAGAGGGTGCATCTGCAGATTGGGCACTTACCATGCTTCCATAATTCAAGTGGTTTACAGTTGAAATCGAAGCTAAGAAGCGTGGCAGTCCCCAAAATGATTCAAAAGCATAAAATCATTGCTTGTTTTTCCCATTTTCTTTCCTTTTCTTTTTTCTTTTTTCTTTTTTTTAAATTTTTTTTCCTTTTTCTCTTTTGTCCACAAAGCAGAGACATGTAGTCATGGACCTATTCTTTCAGATAGTCAAAGGATCCACATTCACGTTGCAAAACCTTGTCCTACAAGCCATGTAATTTGGAGAAATCATTTAACCTCAGAGGGCAGGGCTCAGCAAACTTTCTCCATAGAGGGCCAGTTAGCAAATACTTTGGCTCAGCAAACTTTCTCTGTAAAGTCCAGTTAGCAAATACTTTTAGCTTTGTGGGACTTAAGAGTCTCTGTGGCAATTTACTCAGCTAGGCTGGTTTGGTGCAAAAGCATCCATGGGCAATATTTAAAGGGATGAACATGGTCATCCTCCAGTAAAACTTTATCAATTAAAACTTAAATTTGAATTTAATATAATTGTCACATCACAAAGTATTAGTCGTCTTTTGTTTTTTTCCCCCTTAACCATTTAAAGGGCTGGGATTTAGCTCAGTTGGTAGAGCGCTGCGCTGCAGTCTCTGAGGTCCTGAGTTCAATTCCCAGCACCACAAAAATGGGAGAAGGACCTGGCAATCCACTCCCAAGGCAATCCCGAAACAGCCATTGAAAACCCTATGAGGGTCGCAATGAGTCAGATACCGACTCGACAGCACCTAACAACAACAACAACAAAAACAACCATTTAAAAATCATTCTTGCAGGTTACACAAAAACAGCAGGTAAGCCAAAGCTGCAGACCACTGTCACATAGTCTCAATATCCTCATCTGCAAATAGAAATTACAGTATCTCCTTTCCTCATGTCATGTTGTAATCAAATGAGAAAGTATATACCAGAGTCTGTTTAACTCTTAGCACTGTATATTATGCTAACAGGATGCTGCATTTTCAGAGGGTATTTTTCTTACCCTTAAATGGCATCTTACTTTTGCTTACAGAATCCAGGCTCTCTATGAATCCATGCATTACACTAATGTGTTTATAGAATTGAGGGAAAATATTTAATAGCATTGATTTCAGAAGTTATGCCACATGTAGCTAAGGCTTATGAGAAAACATTGTTAGTATATGAAATGAATATATGGTTAGTAAAAGAGATGAAAAAATATACTCTGCTTATGGCACTTTCATGCCATAAGATTTAAAGTGCCTTGGATGATACAGCAGATGATTAAAGATTCATCAAACAAATTAGGAATTTCTTCCTGGGAGATAATACATATAAAATTTTATCCCATTGCAAACTTTCAAATCCTAAAGTAGGACCTCCTATTCAAATATGATGATGTTTAACATCAAGCACTTATCATAAGCCAGGTTAAGTTCATCCAACAGCTGGTTCGCTGGAACATACAATAACCCAAAGGAGCAGGTGCTGCCATTAACTCCATTTTCAGCTGGCAAAGCTAAAACACGAAGTTAACTTGTAGAGCTTTGCTATGGTTTAATGTGCCCCCTCCAAAATTTGGGTACGGTCAATGTGACAGTACTAATAGGTGGGGCCTATAAGGGGTAAATAGGCCACGAGGGCTGCTCCTTTGTGAAGGAGCCCTGTAAAAGGGGCAGCTTCTGTTCAGCATTCTTCTCCACCCCCCACCAAGGGAAGACACAACAAGAACACCCTTGCTGGATGCTGGGCTTCATGGCCTCAACAACTATGAAAAAAAAAAAAAAAAACACAAATTTCTGTTCTTTAGGAGTTACCTGCCTGCAGCCATACCATCCTGGTGTCCAATCTCATCAGACCTCAGAAGCTAAACAGGGTCAGACCTGGCTAGCACTTAGACAGGCTGGGAATGCCAGGAGCTGTAGGCTTGGGAGAAGTACCTGGTAATCCACTCCCCAGTCGGCCATTGACAACTCTATGAATAGCAGAGAAGCACTGACATAGGACTGGACATGGCACAGGGTCAGGTAGTGTTTCTTTTTGTTATACATAGGGCCAGTATGAGTCCGACCTGACTCAATGGCACCTAACAACAGCAACAACAGAAATTACCCAGTAGAGTTAGGTGTGGTGGTGCACACCTGGAATCCCAGCACTGTAGAGGCTGAGGCAGGAGGAACACAAGTTTGAGGCCAGTCTGGGGTACATAGCATGTTCTACTCTACCCTGGATACATAGTGAAACCTTGTTTCAAAAAACAAAGAAAAAAATTATTCATTAGGTGGGGTTTTGCCACAACAGCATAAAATAGTCCAAGACAAAACCCTAATCTGTGCAATGAACAAAGATTCAAAAGGGTTGTCTAGCTTCACAGTCCATGCACTTAAGGACCACGCATGCATTGTACAGATACTTTTCGCTTGCCAGGTGCACTGGAGTGCTGTGTTCTGCCACCGTGTCCATAGCACCGATATTGACTCAGGTCAGCAGGGGAGCGGAGCCTGCCCAGCTGCAAACAGTGGGCAGGTCACATGGAGGCTTGATGGTGTTTCCAGGTATAGGAAGCAAATGTGATCATGTCTATATCAGGAAGATTAGTTTATCAGAAGTGTAAGAAGCATAGACATCTACAACCAGGGGAAGGATTGTGGAGGGTTTCAAATACCAAATCAGGAAACACGTAGATTATACAGACGTATGTTACAGTAACAGCTGAATACGTGTCCCTTCTGAAGGAATCAGACTGAGAAATAGCCCTTGTTTTTTGGGCAAAAGATAGGGCGATTTCGAACTTATCCTCCTCCCTGGCACACTGTTTTAAGAGAAAGAACATCACAATAAGCACATCAAAAGAAGTAGCTGTGCTGTGCCTGGTGAACCAGGAGGTAGAATTACCCTAGCAACAAATCTGCACAACCCAGACTCCCAGCTACACCTCATTCAAGGCCACCCTGAGCACAAGCTGTTGTAGGGTGCGTGTTGGAGGCTCAAGGGAGAAAAATCACACTCCTTCTTCCTATTCTAGCAAGGTAAGAACAGATGCAGTGGAGATTATGTTTTACTGCGGAGGTCCAGTCACTCTCAAAGTACGATGCCCTCTGTGAGGCTGGGTTGGAGAGCTCCTGGGATCTGAAGCTAGAGGGTTGTCATTCATAGTTCAAGCTTCGCCTGAACTGAAGGTTGTCTGCTCCTAAAAAAGGATACCGATCTGTCTACTTCATAGAAATTGGATATACAAACTGAGCCTACCTCCTCCCTATGTACCACTGAGAGGAAAAAGAAAGAGGAGAGAGAACAGAAGGGGTGAGGAAGGGGAAGACGAGAATAGAGAGAAGAGGAAGAGGGAGTGGCTAAGGAGGAAAGGAAAAGGAGAGTGGGTCAGGGTGTAGACAATTTGGGAGCCCAGTTACACTTCCTATTGAGGAGATGGCCAAGGAAGCCAAATTCCTTAGAGCCTCAGTCTCACCAACGAGAAAAGGCGTTGAACCTCCCTCGATAATGGATAGCTGAAGGGTAGAGAAAACCTGGAAGTATTCACTTCTTTTTCTTATTTTTTATTTTATATATTTGTTTGTTTGCTTGTTTTTCAGTACTGAGGGTTGAATCCAGGGCATTGCACTTGCATGCTTTGTAAGTGTTGGACCACTGAGCTGCACCCTCAGCCCATTTTTTTACTTTTTTGAGACAAAGTCTTGCTACAAACTCAGACTGCCTCTGGACTCAAACTTGCGATCCTCCTGCCTCCGCCTCCTGAGTCTCTGGGATTATAGGCGTGCACCATGGTGCCCAGCAGTATTCATTTCTTTACTTTCCCACCTCAGGGAGACAAATAGCAATCTATCCTAAAGGAACATAAGAAAGCAAAAATACAGATTTCCTCCTAAAAGCTGGAGAAGAAGTGATGGACTGGTGGGTCAGGGTATTTTGGGGGGATTTTCAAATTGTGAAACAGATTGTTCCAGGTACTGGTGACCCCTGAGCCTGGGGGTTTAAATGCTTCTGGCCCGGTGTAGGTTCAAACTACGAATAAGTCAAGGACACCAGCTGTTGGAAAAGCGGGGAATGAGTGGCTAATGTTGGGAGAGAAGCAAAGAAGCCGGGGTGAACTAAGAATAGAAGAGAACAGCTCAGTCTTAGAGTTGCCTTGACCTCTATTTCTAATGGGCTTTGCTAGTGTGGTATGTTCTGGATTCCTACACTCAAACAAATTTTCAATTAGGTTGGAAGGCATTTCATAAATTATATTTAAAATAGCAAATTCATGCCCTGCAAAGGAGGACAGGGGTAGAAGGTAATATTTCTGCCACAGCTTCTTTGTGGCTGGACATTGACAAATCTATTCAGCTTAGTCCTTTTTCCCCATCTTGTTGACCTTGGACAGGAGGCTGTTACTCTACTGGCCACAGGCTTCCTAAGCCAGTGAGGAGAAGTGGACTCTTGAGAAAAGTAACCAAACACGTTCACAGCATCAATGAGCTCAGCATGAGCCTTGTCCCTTGGGTGTAACTTTCCAAGCAGTTCACATTTTTCTCATGGTTTTAGGAAATAAACAGACTCCATCATGTTTATTTCCTGGGTAATATTCCAGCCTCATGGGGAACAGAAAGTAGGAAATGCATAATTTTGTTCAACTTGCCCATACCTTTCAGGATAGGGGAAAAAAGGATGTACCTTGTCAAGACTGTATTCTACCTTGGTAAGATAATCAATTGATCTTAAACTCATATAAGAGACAGAATTTTTATACTATTTGTTGTTAGATACATGCTGTGAGTAGATTTTTTTTTCTTTTTGCAGTGCTGGGGATTGAACCCAAGGCCTTGCACATGCTAGACATGAGTTCTACTGTTGTGATACATCCCCACTTATGCCCTGTTTGAGAAATTATTTAAATTTAAATTTTGAATTATTTAAAATTCCTAGTCCTCTGTGGAGGGGGGAATAATACTCTAGTGGCTAATATCTGAAAAGCAACTTTGGGGTGCTTTCATTATTTCTGATATGCCATCAAGGTCAACCTCTGATGTAATATTAGTTTTACATAGTAAAGGACAATAGAATGGAAAGAAATGAACTCATTCTTGTTTTCAATGTGTTTAGATAACCAGTCTTACTTCAGTGAAACAAAACACTACTATGAGACTCATGACACATAAGTCAGTATTCAGAACATGGATAATTGCAGTGATGAAAGATTAAATGGAAAATGAGTTAGTGAGAAAAGAAAAAGTATCCAAGAATGATGCATATAGATTATTTGAGTCATTTTTTTCATGCTGTTGACAACTCAGCCTGAGGAAGAAATCACTTTCATTTGATTGATTTTTCCTTCTTTATTATTCCTTAGAGAGAGTAATGGATTTTAGAGTTTGACTTGAAAGGACTATATATTCTTCCCATTTCATGAGAATGAGTGATATTTCCCTATCCTATGTTTTAGATGTCTGAAACTAAAGAATATATATTCTTTCTACTATTATTAGTATAAGAATGCTATTTGCCAAAGCAATATTTTTAAGTTTTTCTAAAAAGACAACTTTATCTTCTCTACACGGTAGAAAAAGTATGGATGGAGGAATGCCAGTAGGGTGTATATGGAGCCATACATGGTTCCATACTTTCCCACTTTCCAGCTGGGTTGTATAAAGTGCAGTAAATGGAGACAAGCAGCAAGGTGCCACCATATTCACCCATGTGTTTACTCATTTTGTAAGCATGGTAACCGGGACACTGGGAAATATGCAGAAGCAGCATCACTTCAGGGGCAGCTAAAGACTAGTGCTCCACCTATAGGAAGTTAACCCACCCCCTGTACAGTTCCATCCCTTGGAACTTCATTTTGACACACATCTTCAGCCCCTCTGACCTTAGCAGTTATCATTCTTCCAGTCATTGAACACTAGAAAACCAGGCAGACTACAAGCCAGGTGTGTAGCAGGCAAATATAATCCCAGTCCTCAGGAGGCTAAGGAGGAAGACCTCAACTCTGAGGCCAGCCTGGGTTATTTAGTGAACGCTGTCTCAAACAAACAAACAAAAAAAAAAAAAAGAAAAGAAAAGAAAAAAGAAAAAAAAAAGGAAAGAAAAAGCAAACAAACTACAACAACAAAACCCAGCAGACTATGATAACTTCCTCAGTTCTATTTTCTCCAATATTCTAATAAGAAAAATTTCAAAATCTTACAGTATACACTTATATACCCACCACCTAGATTCTCTTTGGGTATAATTTAAGTTTGAGGAATTTCAAATCAAGCTGAAAAATGTTTTTGTAGAAAATGTAGGCCTTTCATACAGTGAAGTGGAACAGAATATCCTAAATCCCCACTATTTAGAAATAAGCTACATACAGATCTTAAGTTTCAGAGGCTTTTTGATTCTTGATGTAACAAATGTAATTGAGTTCTATACAAGCATGTAACCTTTTCTCCTCATTCAAGCGTTCTAGGCATAAGAGAACTCTTTCTACTAATACTACTTCTAACACCAAATATGTAGGTCTTCTATACCAAGCAATTCTCCAGTTATTTGCAGATACCAATTGGCTGAGTATTCTAAGTTAGTGCAGATCCCATGGGTTAAGGGCTAACACTCATAAGACTCCTCCTATTTCAGATGCCAATGGCAAATATTGGGTGCCAGGCTACCTACATTTCTGTCTGACTTGGCTATAAATTGAGGGGCCCCATAAATAACTCCTCATGTTTGATAACTTGCTAAAACAGCTCACAGAAACCAGTGAACACTTTTCTCACACCCACCAGTTTATTATGAAGAATATTATAAAGGATAGAAATGAACAGTCAGATGAAAGGGTACATAGGGCAAGGTAGAGAAGGATATGAAGATTATGTGCCCCTTTCAGACATGTCACACTCTAAGCACCTTGATATGCTCACCATCCTGGAGCTCAGAAGATCTTGTTGTTGTTGTTTTTTCCCCTAGAGCTTATACCCAAGGCCTCATGTAGGTATGGGAGGCAAGTGACCTATATTACCATCCCCACTTCCAAGAGTTTTTATATGGTGTGAACTCCAGTTCCCACTTCCCTTCCTAAAGATGGGCAGGTGGGGCCAAATGTTCTGATCCTCTAGTCATTTGGTCTTTCTGGTGAGCAGTCTTATGTTGATGCTAGTTAACATCCTTCTTCAACTTACTTCATTAGCATAAACTCATGTGTGACCAAAAAGGACTCATTATAAAAAACAATAAAACAATTCTATCAGGGAATTCCAAAGGTTTTAGGAGCTCTATGCCAGGAACCAGGGATAAACACCAAATATATTTCTTACGCCACAGGGCACTTCAGAGACAGATTTGGTTTTCTCTTGAGAAGATCTGATCTAAGCACCTCATTTATAAGTGAGTTCAGACTTCATTTCCCTGACCCAGCTCTTCTACCCTGATAATTCTCTTTCTCTCCTCTCTCCCTCCCTCTCTCTTTCTCTCTCTCTCTCTCTCTCTCTCTCTCTCTCTCTCTCTCTCTCTCTCTCTCTGAGAGATTGAACCCAGGGCGCTTCTACCACTGAGCTGCACCCTCAGCCTCTTTTTAAAGTTTTTTATTCTGAGACAGGGTCTCACTATGTTACACAGGCTGCCTCTGGCCTGTGAACTGGAGATCCTCCTGCCTCTGCCTCCTGAGTCTCTGGGATTACAGGCATGTGCCACAGTGATCAGCTCCAGAATTCTGTCTTGAAGAACATCTGTAGTGAGAAAGATTGAGAGGAGAATCTGGTCAGCAGGATCTCAGGAAACCCTCCCACTCTCCTGTACCTGAGCAGTGCAAGAGGGATGAGTTTGCAAAGGAAGTCTTAGAAAATACGGATCCTGAAATTCTCCCTCTCCCTGTCAGAAAGAGTATGAGTTTTCTATTGCTGCTATAACCAATTACCACAAACTTCTTGCCTTAAAATAATACAGATTCATTATTTTACAGTCCCAGAAGTCAAAACTCTGAAATGGGTCTCACTTGGGCTCCAGGTGTTGAAACCTCCTTCCTTCTGGAGGCTCCATGGAGAGTCCATCTCTTTCCTTTTCCAGCTTCTAGAAGTTGCCTACTTTGCTTGGCTCAGGTCCCCATCCATCTTCAAAGCCAGCAACCTCAGACCAACCCCTGATACTCCCATCCCACTGTTTCTCACACTTCCCCTTTTAAAGATCCTTGTTATTACACTGGGCCCACCTCGGTAATCCACTCTAATTTCCCTGAAGTCTGTTTATTAAAGAAATTTCATTCTTCTTTCCATGTTACCTAACATAGTCACAGGTTCTGGAGATTTGAACACAGCCATCTTTTCAGGACCATTATTCTGCCTACCATACCTACAAACATGAAGTTTGTGCTCATAGTTATTTTTATCACTGTAACTCAGGAATTTTCCTTTTGGAAAGTTTTCACTTCCTCTGGATCCTGTAACTTAAATGACATGCTTCCTGGGACTTTTTTTTTTTTTTACTGCTGCATGAAAGGGAAGATTCAGAAATGAGTACCTTGATTACAATTCCAACACAATATAATGATAATAGTTTGCCTTTTAGTAGATCTTAGAGATTTGAGACATCTCTGTGAGGAAATATACTTTTATTCCTACCCTTTTGCAAATGACAGGACTGCAGTGCATAAATTTCCAGGGCATGCTACATAAATGTCCATGAGAGATTTAATTCAACTTAATTCAATGGTTTTTATAAACTTTGGCATGCTGGAATAGTGAGTTGCCAGTGATGTGCCATTTGTACTAAATTCAAAGCAGTGTTAAAGAATTAGAGTCAGGCTCCCTGCCTTCCCCTCACCCTTTCTCAGTATCCACTATCTGAGTGAAATAATAAGGGATCCTTGAGCAAAGTAAATGTGACTCAAGTGCCAAGCACCGGTGTCTTAATACAGCAACCTCTTAAGCCTGGGTCATTAGTACTAATGTCTTGGCAGGGAGCTTTAGGTCAGCACACTTAAACTCCAGGAGCTTTCAGAACTTTCTAGGACAAAAGAGGGAATGCATAGGAGAAGAGCAACATAAGAAAAGCTCAAAAGATGAGAGAAACATCTGGGTTAATTCAGGTCAAATCTGAAAAGCTGGAGGCTTGGTGAAAATTTAATTAATTCATGACCATGCTTGTTGGAAATTTCTTATTCTGTACATTTAAAAACTATGTTATGTTGTAGATGTTGTTCATTTGGCTCAGGCCTGGGATAGGCAAGGAGAGAGGAGAGTTTTGTTACAGGGTAAATTTTGTACAAGGGATCAGCCTGCCCTTCTCCTGGCCAGTCTGGCACCCCAGTTGCTATATAGTCCCTTGGGTCCCGCCTACAGTTTTGCCTGTAATAAATGAGGGGAGATGGGTGGGTGGCCCAGGCATTTCAGTGCCAAGTTAGCCTGGCAGTAGCTGTCCATCCCACGTTGAAGGGGACCCCTGCATGGCAACACCAGTCTCCGGTAAGTTCCTACCCCGTGTTCTTTGCTCACATGGTATTGTTCTGTACTTGAGATTTTTGCCTTGGTTAACCTGCCCAGCACCATTCCTTTTACATGATTCTTGCCTTTCTCTTATTTGGGCTTACTCAGCCCTTGCCCACACTAACCTCCACTCTGCGGGGCATGAGAATTTTACTCCTGAAACTCTGCCTTAGGGTCAAAAGATTCAGATCTCTCCCTATCACTGCCCTTCACCAGTGACCACAGTGACATTTTACAACAACATAAAGGATATTAAAACAATACAGAGACTGTTTCATGACAATGGTTCTCAAACTTCAGTGTGCACTCGGGTCACCTGGAGGGCTGCTTAAAACACAGGTTGTTGGGATCCATCTCCAGAGTTTCTGATTCAGTGCAGCAGGTCTGGGGTGAGTCTAAGAATCTGCACTTGTAACAAGTTTTCAAGATGATCCTGATGTTGCTGCTGCTGATCAGGGCACCATGTCTTGAGAACTATTAGTTGCTTACATATCTACGCCCCCAACACCCAGATTGAACAATTCTTTGTGGTTGGTTGGATTTACAATACATCTTTTCTCTCTGATCAGAAATGCAATGTTATAGACAGAATTGACTGCCTTCCTCTCCTGTCTTTCCCCATTTCTTCTTTTTCCTGTTGATAACTAGTGCCTGTCAGAAGTCTTCTCTCTGGATATAGTATATCATCCCTTGGCCCAATTTCCTACCGTTCAAAATTGGATCCACTTCCCTATCTGCAGCCTGGCTTATGAATTTCCATTTTGCAGTATTTCTTATTCTATCCCATCCACTACTTTTAATTTTTCTGCCCCTGCTGTGTCACAGGATGTAACAAATATACATTAAACTTTCATTAAGAGAAACAGAATTAGGATATAACTGTCAGCAAGATTGCTCTTACCAGACAAAAAAAAAAAAGTTCCCTCTATAAATTAAAGTGTTGGTGATGCTGGGCACAAGGGCTCATGCCTGTAATTCCAGAAACTCAGGAGGTGGAGGCAGAGGCAGGCGGAGGCAGAGGCAGGCAGATGGCAAATTCAATGCCAGGCGCAGCCTGTATAACTTAGAGAGACCCTGGCTCAACATAACAAATATTTCTAAAAAGGGGCTGGAGGTGCAGCCCAGTGGTAGAGCACTTGCAAAGTAGGTGCAAGCCCTGGGTTCTACCCACCGGTACTGAAAAGAAAGAGGGGGGTGGGGTAGGTGTAGAGAGAAAAAAAAAAAAAAAAAAACAGGGATGGGACACCTTGTAGGAATCTCCTTAAGTAGACTAAATCACTAGAGCCCAGGCATATTTACTTAGAAGACTGAATGCTTTGATGTTTAGGCAGATCTACCACAGGTTTAGCATCCTAACTTCAAAGCCAAGATCAATAGGTAAAAGTGCTGAGGAGATAACTATTTGAGATTACTAACGAAAGGCTCTCAACTGAGCTAAGCCAGCACCATAAATATCAGGCTTTAATTGGGTGGAACAGAGGAACTTTCTAATTTGGTTCTTCCCAAACCATCAATGTTTATCCAAGTGGCAGTTTAAACCCATAGGCAACTAAAATTATCTAAATGGCTAAAGGTACTCATAATTGCCTAAGAATGTTTTTTCATTCATTCTTCAATCACTTTTACCTTACTTATAGCACAATAATGGGAACATATGAAATCTGACCTGCATTGGCCCACATAAGGAGTCCCCCTTAAGCATGTGTGGGAAGAACGCCCACTTCTGAGCCTTCTTCTCATTACATGCCCCCCATTTCCTCTCTCTTAGCATCTTGCTGAACTTTACTAGAAGCATTGCCTTCCCTCCTTCAGTATGGCTGAGAATTTGATCCATTGTTATTCCTTCCTCCCCATCCTCCTCCTCCTCCCCCTCTCCCTCCTTTTCCTCCTCCTCCTCCTCCTCCTTTTCCTCCTCTTCCTCTTTCTTTTTTTGGCTAGGAAAACATCTCTTCAAACTCCAGTCCTACTCATCATCTATGGGCTGAGTAGCTTACTTCCCAGTGGGGCTCCCTACCTTTCCTACACCTTTCCAAGTTACTGGGAAATGGAGCATTCTGTAATATGTACTGAACAGACACCCAAGTGCCCAGGGAATTTGCTTGAGGGAAAGTTTAGTGATGCTGCGGAGATCTGACACTAAGTTATTTTAATTAGTGTAAAATCTAACACAAGCCCTGTGTTTACTTAGTTATGCATATTATTTATATGTAACTATTCATGTGAGATTAACATAATGTTTATGGTCCAGTATTGATAATTGGGGTTGGGATTTGGCTCAATTGGTAGAGCACTGCTCTGCAGTCTCTGAGGTCCCCGGTTCTACTCCCAGCACTGCAAAAATGGGAGAAGGGCCTGGCAATCTACTCCCGAGGCAATCCCGAAACAGTCAGCCATTGAAAACCCTATGAGGGTCGCTATGAGTCAGATACCGACTCTACGGCACCTAACAACAACAACAACATTGATAATTGTAGCCATTAGACAGTTCTATTCTTATCCTATCAGATAACAAGAAAAATTGATACTGCAGATGAAATAAGCACATCAGAAACTCCAAATCAAGCTAAATATACATGTGCACACATACTTGTGGTTTCTCCTAAGGGCAAAAAAGAAATCTTGGTAACAGCTATAGAGAAGATAGATTTTGTTGTTTGAAATAGAGTATGTTTGGTTTTTTCTTCATTCTACCACTGATGCATAATGTTTTTACATAAAACACTGCTTTTTGTCAATTAGTTAAAGGATCAAACTTTTCAGAAGAAAAAGAAGAAAGTAAAAAATGGAACTTATTACTTAAGCCGAGATTCAGACCTTCCTAAAATGATGAAGAGGGCTGGAGTTAACTCAGTTTGTGGAGTGCTTGCTCTGCACACTCTGAGGACATGGGTTCAATCCTGAGCACTGCAAAATGGGAGAAGGACCTGGCAGCCCACTCCTAAAAGAATCCCTAAGTCACCGAAAACCCCATGAGCAGCAGAGAAGCAATGACATGGAGTAGGGCATGACACAGGGTTGGGTCATGTTTTGTTCTGTTGTACATAGGGTTACTATGAGCTGGACCTAACTCAACACTCCTTAACAACAACAACAAATAATGAAAGCATTTGGGAGGCTGAGGCAGGAGAATTGCATGTCCAAGGCCAGCCTTGGCTACATAGGGAGACCTTGTCTCAAAAAAAACTTTTTTTTGACTACTTTCAGGAGAGAAACACTGAAAATGCATAGTATTTTTTTTAACTGTCATATGTAAGTGCAATTTCTCTTCTTTTTTTCCTTTTTAAAATCTAGAGTCTGAGCCATATAGACAGGAATTTAAATCTCTGTGAGAGAAGAATGCTGGTATGTTTTAGGATGGCATTATTTTGCTCTGTGTTGGAATTCCCAGGGGGATGGAGAGTACCCCAAACATGGTTGGTCCTAAGAGCTCATCTAGCCCACTTTGAGGACCCACCTCTCTCCTCTGAGGTGAATAACCCTTATATCTCGGTCATTTGCTCCCATTGAATCCTATGGGGCAAGATAGCAAGAGGTCATGTTTGTCATACATCCAGGTATCTCACTCTTCCCCCTTCCCATCAAGTGGGCCAAGATGGCACCCAAGGTATGGTAGCATCTAAAGCCCCCCTGGTGCCTGCCCAAAAGATCATTTCTGATCCAACCCTGTTCCCCTGATTGGCTGACTATCAGGCCATATAAACTCCAGAGCTCAGAGTTCAGCAGCCATTCTGAACACCATCCAAGAGAAGCTCACTGGGTCCTTATGGTTCCTTAAGGGCCCAAGGCCCATTTACTCATCTGCCCGGCCTATCCTTCAGCCTTCCTCCAACCTGCCTTCATCAACCCGTCTGCCACCTCTATCTGACCCTGACCTCTACAACACCAGACATCCTACACAGACTGACAGCTTCACGAGGCAAGACTCCGGGAGGCAAGTGCAGGGCCCCAGAAGTGGCGAAGCCTATGAGCCGGAAGAGCAATCACACCCAGGAGTCTCTGCCCCAGTGGCAGAGACAGCAGCTGAGCGCTTCCCTTCTCCAACTCCCCTTTCCCCTCTCCCTAACCCTCCATTCCTTTCCCCTTCTTTGTGAATAAACCCCTGTCCTTTTATCCTGTGCATGGATGCTCTGTTCTCTAGCCACAGCCTCTCCACTGGGTGCAGCATCAGGCACCCACCTCTTGCTTCCACCCACAATGCAGAGACAGAGAAACCCCAGAAAAAACCTGACACCTCTGCATTGAATCCAGTTATTAATATCAATGGGTTTTTTCCAATGATTTTACAAGATGGAAGTGACCATTCATTCTGAGTGAATTATTATAAATGAAACATAAAAGAAAATGACCACACTGAACAAAGAGATCTACAAGGCATCCAGTGCTGGAGAAATACAAAATGTTCAAGTTGTTAGAGACTAAAAATCTTTCAGTGTAGGGATCTGAAATTATAGGCAAATGGAATTTAATATGCATTACTGCATGCAGAGGCATGTATTGCTACAATCAATAAACGAGATTGCTTTGCCTACAATATAGATTTAAATTCTATGTCTCCATATTTTGTTACAATTCACTAATGACATACAGCTTTGTTGCCATTACTACTGAGGTCTGCATCCCTTCTTGCATTTTAACTTCCCAGAGTGAAATAAAAACAGTTTTTCAATTTTTAATCAAATGTCTCTTAAAGTTGGAGGAATATATTCATATTTTGCCATGAAATCATGGTTTGTAAAGTGGTAAATTTCAAGCCCAGTTTATCATCTGGCTCTAAATTCTTCTTTTATGTATTCCAGGAAACTTCATATTATCTTTTCTCCTTCTTTATCCCTTCCTCTTGGCCCCTCCATTTCTCCTCACTCTAAACTCCTAATTTCAGCCATTTAATGATACCTATGATCTTCATTCGGGCTGGGGTTTAGCTCAGTTGGTAAAGTGCTTGCTCAGAACACTCTGAGGCCCTGGGTTCAATCCCTAGCACCACAAAAATGGGAGAACGATGCAGCAGCCCACTTTCAAAGCAATCCTGAAACTATCAGCCATCAAAAACCCTGTGAATAGCAGAGAAGCACTGACATAGGGCAAGGCAAGACAGTGTTGGGAAATGTTTTGTTCTGTTGTACATAGGGTCACTTTGAGTCAGACCTGACTTGATGGCACCTAACAACAACCACATGGTCTTCATTTGTTGGCATATTATAAATACAGCATCTTATGAACACAATTCATATTTAGCTTAAAAGAATGCCCTTTTGTACTTCTTGGGATTTTGTCTCCAAAGAAAACATACCCCAAGGAAAAATGTACTCCATCGAAGTCAATATCTGGAGTTAACCTGTATATATTACACCATAAACCCAATCTTTGGATATCCAATAAGAAGACTGAGCATGCATATTAAACTGGAAGCTGGTGAACATTAATTAAGCATAATATTTTTAATCTTTTCCCTGCCTTTTAACCAGGATCTTATTCTATTCCAAACTGAGATGGAACGATCAGATCTTATTTTCTAAAGGTATCAAGAGAATGCCAATTCTTTGTCCGTAGCTACTGAGTGTAGTAAGATAGTGTGAGGGGGTGTGGTAAGTACACCAGAGATGACCAATGAATGCGTACAGAAAATGAACCTACAAGACATGATTGTTGTTGTTAGGTGTCATTGAGTCGGTGTCTGACTCATAGTGACCCTACGTACAATAGGTGAAACACTATTGCCAGTGCTTCTCTGCTATTCATAGGGTTTTCAATGGCAGATTGTTTTGGGGGAGTGGGCTCCCAGCTCCTTTTCCCAAGCCTGCAGCACCTGGTGTTCCCAGGCGGTCTCCTATCCAAGTACTAATCAGGCCTGACCCTGCTTACCTTCTGAGATCTGACAGGATTGGATGCCACAGGCTGGAGGCTATAAGGCATGATACAAATGCCTATAAATAGAAAAATAAATTGATCATTTTGCATCAGGGGATCTGGAAAGGTATTATCAGGTCTTGAAATGACCTGATTTCAAGGTTAGGGGAAGGGCATACAGGATGGCAGACATTCCAGGGGAGTAGATCTCACCATGAACACCATATATTTGCAGACTGATGGGCAGCCAGACTGACTGGACCTTTGGGCAGGTGGACAGAAGGGGTGGCAATGAGTCCTCCAAGACGTCATGGGCCAGATCTCAGAGGTCTGAGCAGGTGAAACTGGAGCTGGTAGCAACAAAAAGCCATGGGGCTTTGGCAGAGGCCAGTGACACAATCGATGTGGTTCTTAAGAAGATTAGTCTAGTGGCAGATTGTTCTCAAGACCTCATTCCGGGATTTAATAAGAAGTAATAAACCCTGTTAGAATTAACCTATCCTCTGTTTCCTCACATCCAGTCCTTATTGGAGGTGATGAACAGTTGGTTAACACTTTCTGAATGATGCCCCCTTCCCAGGCTGGAAGAGGAAATCTCATTTAAAATCATAGAATTTTAACTGGGACGTAAAGGTGACTTTGAAACAATGTGCTCAGCCCTTCTGGAGAGGAAATGGA
>VMDO01024441.1:0-29751 GCA_007922755.1 Pedetes capensis
GTCAATATAAATGGACTAGAAATCGCATGTAATTGTTCTAACAAGATAAAAACAAAGACCACTATAGGAAAAGTTTCTATCTTAAACAGAAATGGAACCCAAGGACACATAGAAAAATACTACATAGTAAAAGATAGAGAAGAATTGGATGGGAAACTTAGAAGGGAAAGGGGATGGGGGGAAACATAGGGGAGGGTAAGGGGTAACCTATATGAATAATGTTTATCAAATTGCATATATGAAAATTGTCACAATGAAAAGCATGTCAAAATGAATCACACTATGATGTACATTAAAAATTTCTAATAAAAAAGAATTATCAGCATTCTTTCCAACTATTCTTGAGAGAAAGGATACTTACAAGGTTTGAATGAAAAATACAGTGAATGTTTAAATAAAGAAAAAAATTATTACAGTAAAAGACAGATTGCCATTAATCCCCCTCAAAGTACTCCCTCTGGCTCTGGCTTTAAACACACCTATCCCATCATTCTTGCCACTTTCTGAAGCAATTTGGATGTCCTCTTTCATGAATGTCTTTAGTTTCATCCTTTATCATGACAATACTCTGTGTCGCACATCACTTCTGGTACAGCAATTTCTGTCAAATAAAAACATTAGTGTGTCCTCATTCACCTTCTCCTTTTTTCCCCCACATCTGGCATCATCTAACTTCTGGCTCTTCCCCAAAGTCAAAATGACCATCTATGAAAGGTAGATGTTTTGAACAGATTCAGGACACTGAGGCAGCCACCAGAGCACAACTAAAGACACTCATGAGAGAGGACTTCCAGAACTGCTTCAGAAAGTGGCAAGAATGATCAGAAAAATGTGCTTGAAACGAGGGGGAGTATTTGCAGGAGGATTAAGGGCAATGAGTCTGAGTCCCTCACTGTAATAATTTTTTAAAATTTAAACATTCACCGTATACTGGAGTGGTGGCTGTCAAATCCACTATGGCTAGCTTCAGAAACTTCTAATTAAGAACTACAGGCACTATAGATTTATATTGATATTAAGTTCACGTAAGTCTATCTATTATACTTAATATATGACAAGTAACCAATATGCCTCTCTTAACTGCCACATATATTCTATGATATGTTACATATATAACATGTTTACATCTCATATGGATACATATTTGAAATAGGTGCGTTATAATGCCCAGTGGGTATTTAAAGGGCTACATATGCAGGTGTATTTTGCTTTAAATAAACTAATTATATAAAAAGAGACACTGAATAAATTTAGGAGCAATGATTTTGTAGTTCAAATACATCAATATGGGTTTCCTACAATGACCCCCCCAAAACTGAGTCATTTTTCACATTAATCCTTATGTCTCTCCTCCTCATGCCCGGAAAGTTCCCAGTTTCTGTGGATTCTGCCTACTTAAAAACTCTCCTTTCCTTCATCACTTTTCCTCTGAGGCAATGGCCGCCAGCACCTCCACTCCACTGCAGTGTCCTTCTTCTTGTAAAGCAAGACTTATCTTTTCCCTCCCCTTCCAAAAACCGCCAATGACTCTCCTAGCTTTCCACATGAAGTTTTCACCTTTGAGGTGAGCACAAAATGTCCCACAAGATCTGGCCAAGGCTTAGCTCTGGGGATTCATGAAGCCTCACTGGCCTCTCATTCTTCAATTTCAGCCACATGGAGAAGCCCAAAGGACTTCACCCAGGGGATGCCCTCAGCCCACATGCCTTCCCTACATCTTGGCTTACCCAACTCGTATTCACCCTGCAAAGCTTAATGAGCATTACTTCCTCTGAGAAACCCTGTGTCCTCATATACAGGGACATGACAAATGAACCAACACAAAGCATCAAATGAATAAGAAAATTGTACCATCTGGAACACTGTAACATTTCCTGTAGAGCTATACGCAATGCATTAAAACATGGCCAAAGGAAATCCACTTCCTATTTGTTAATGAAAGCAAACTTCCTTCATTTAAGGTCCCAAATGACCTACACATTTGAGATATTTAGACAATCACTTGGGATGTCTCATTGAGGGAAGAGATAGGAGAGTTGCGAATGTTTAAATGTCAGCTCTTTTCCCAGACAACTCTAACGTCATAGATACCTCCTATTACATAACCATCACCTCACTCCACATCTCTCACATTTCAGCTATTTACTTGGCTCTTATTAAGCTTTGGAAAGCTATTTGATTCTCCCAACTCATGCCTTTCCTCCCTGGCTAGAACATACACTCCTAAAGGATAGAAATAGAACTTAGAGAATCACACTTGCATTTTGTGCTTTAGTGTATTTGTTGGTTGGAAGACAGTGTGAGAGAGGGCAACACTTCTGAATCTATACAGGAAACTATTTGTCCTTATTATGTGGGAACAGGGCAGCAGGTACTATTTATATTGAGGACATTTGTTTTACAATATTTAAAACCACTTCCAGTAAAAAAATCTCCATTCCCAGCTTTTGCCATTAAGTGTCAAACATGTAAAAGGGAAAATTGAAAAGAGAGAAACCAATTTACAGAGTAATACCAAATGCCAGGTATGACATAAAAACGAATCATCTGTACCCACTGTCACAGATCTGATTTTTTAGTTGCTATGTTTTCTCCTCAATATACTACTTCTAAAAAGATAAATTAAAAAGTATTTCACAGATCTAAATATTTCTGTTTGATATATGAAAGTAGTGCCTCCTCTGACAATGAAATATATGAAACTTATGTTTTTAAAATAAATTATAGTAAAATAACAAGGGACTTGATGAGTTATGAGTATGCAATTTCTGAGATAAAATTTACCATTTCAAAGTGTACATTTTAGTATGTTGTTAAGTATATTAAAAAATGTGTGCAACAAGCAATTCCAGAACATTTTCCTCACCCTAAAAAGAAATTCCACACTCATCAGCAACCACTCTCTATTCCCCTCGCTCCTTACCCCTGAAAAAACACTAACCTACTTTCTAAGTGTATTTACCTGTTTTGACTTGTATTACAAGTGGAATCATACAATACGAGTCCTTTTATGTCTGGCTTCTTTCACTTAGCATGTTTTCAGGGTCCATCCATGCTGTATCAGTACTTCAATCCCTTTTATGGTGGAATAATGATCACTGTGGGCTGGGGTGTAGCTCAGTTGGTAGACCACTACTCTGCACTTTCTGAGGAGCTGGGTTCAATCCCCAGCATCCCCAAAATAGGAGAAAGATATGGCAGTCCACTCCCAAAAAACAATCCTGAAATTATCAGACATTGAAAACCCTCTGAGGGTCGCTATGACTTGGACCCAACTTGGCAGCAAACAACAAATATCCACTATATGGATAGACCACATTTTGCTATTCCACTCATCAGTTGATGGACATATAAGTTGTTTCCACTTTTTGGCCACTATGAATAAAACTGCTGTGAATATTCACGTACAAGTTTTTATGTGAACATGTTTTCAATTCTCTTGTGCTTATACCTAGGAGTAGAACTGCTGGATCATATCGTAACTCTACATATAGCCAAAAAACGTTTAAAACAATATGAATATATACATCAAAAATTTAAAATCTGTTTCACGGAAAAACTGACTTTCTACTTCATTGCTTGGGATATAGATATTATCAATAACTATGAGCAAACCCATATAATACTTCCATTTCATATATATTGGCCATCAGAGCACTTGCCAAGCTGTGAGAAAGAAAACAATCTTTCAGTTTCTTATTCCTTTTTCACAAGCTAATGATGAGAGGCATCAAAAATTTAAAGGTTTATAGTGTTTATTTTTAAAAATGAGCATGTATTAGCTATACCAATAAAAGCAGATAAATAATTTATGTTCATTTTCTAATATCAAAAGCTAATTATTGATATCCAGCATGGCAATTTTATATGTTACAGTACAGATCAGAATCTACCTCCTTTCATGGAGATATTCTTGCCTATATCAGGGGACAATCTAAAAATCAAATGTTGTACAAAATGGTTCAATATCATTGTCTTAATTACTTTTGCATTCTTTAATTTTGTGGCTTTTTAGGTGAAGAAAACCCAGCAGCACTTAATCCTTCTTACAAGATAGTCATTCCTTACTGTGAAAGTTCATAGGATCTGAAGCAAATAAACAAGAAAGATAATCACCTAAGCTTCTTTCTGGCTCTGAGCAACACTACCCCACACCTTCCCATATTGAGAAATGGAGGAAAGCACCGGGACAAGTAGTGCAGAATAGTGACCCTCCAAAGATGTGCATGCACTAATTCCTGGAACCTAGGAATATGTTGCCTTACATGGCAAAAAGGACTTTGCAGATGTGATTAAATTAATAACCTTGCCATTGAGAGATTTTCCAGGTGGGCTCAGTGCAATCATATGAACCCTTAAAATAGGAAAGCCTTTCCTAGTTGTTATTGTTTTTAGGTGCCATTGAGTTGGGTCTGACTTACAGCGACCCTACACACAACAGAATGAAGCACTCCTTGACACCATGCCATCTCTGACACTATGTCAGTGCTTCTATGCTATTCATAGGGTTTTCAATGGCTGATTGTTTTACAAGTGGGCTGCTGGGTCCTTGTCCCATTTTTGCTGTGCTGGCGATCAAACCCAGGGCCTCACAGAGCACAAAACAGCACTCTGCCACCTGAGATAAACCCCAGCCCATCTTTTCCAGTAAAATTCAGAAAGGGAAATGTGACTATACAAGAATGGCCAGAAAGGTGGTACATTGCTGGACTTGAAGATGAAGGAAGGATACCATGAGCCAAGGCAGGAAGGTTCTAGAAGCCACCCACATTCCTTAGTTTCTTGGTACTTGTGTTTATGAAATTTAGATATTTGGTAAGAGAAGAGAGTATCAGGTGAGCATCAGTTCAATGAAGCTCTTTACAGATATCATTCTCATTTAATAATATCAAAAACAATGTGGGTTCTCTAGCACAGGATATATTTTTATTATTTAAAATAAAAATGTTCAACCAACTATTCGAAGTTTAATAATTTCATATTAATGAAAGTAATGCAATAAAATATTTTCCCACAGTGTTTTAGCATTTTCCAAGCACACCTAATTCTGCTACTAAAGTTCATTTTTCCACAAATTCTCGTTTCTCTACATGCTAATGTGAGAAGAAAAAGATAGATATGAGCATAGCTATTGCCATTTTTCACAATACTTTAATAATGCTTTCTCATATACCCACTGCCCATTCCAGGAGCTATGAGCCCACTGTTCCTTGAAGATTTTCAAATAAATGCTTTTCACATCGTTTTCTGGAATACACCAGTGGAAAGTGTTTTCCACTCAGCTTTTTAATAATAATGATGATAATAAAAGTTATGGGTAATAAAGCTAACAACTTTGAATACTTATTTTGTGCCAGACTATGTTCAGTGCTTCATATTAAGAATCTCATTTAATCTGCATAACAACCAATTGAATTAAGTATTACTATTAACATCTGGATTTTACAGATGAGCCAGCCGAGGCAGAGAGTTTAGGTACTTAGCCTGAGGTCACAGAAGTGGTAGAGCTGGGATCTGAATATAATCAGATTTAGGGCCAGGGTCCTCTGTAAGCATTAGCCCACTGGTCCTCAACTGGGAATGATTCTGCCCTCCCAGGGGGTATTTGGCAATGTTTGGAGACATTTTTGGGTCTAAATCTATGAGAGGAAGTACTACTGAGATTGAATAAGTAGAGACCAGGGATGATGGAAAACATCCTACGGTACACAAACAATGATCCCATCCTAAATGTCAGTAGTTCCTAGATTAGGAAACACAGTTATAGCTTAATATTTCTCAATTTTGTTGTTGTTAGGTGCCATCAAGTTTGTGTCTGACTCATAGTGACCCTCTGTATAACAGGTAAAACACTATTGTCAGTGCTTCTCTGCTGTTCATAGGGTTTTCAATGGCAGATTGGTTTTTGGGAGTGGGTTGCTGGGTCTTTCTGCCAAGCCTACAGCACCTGGTGTTCCCAAGTGGTCTCCCATCCAAGTACTAAGCAGGCCGGACCCTGCTTAGCTTCAGAGATCTGATACCACAGTGCTAGAGCTGCAGGCCTCTCAATGATAGGGAATTTTGAATGGGACTTTTTTTTTTTTTTTTTTTTTGGTACTGGAGGTTGAACCAAGGGCTTCATGCTTGCATGCTTTGCAAGTGCTGTACCACTGAGCTGCACCTCTAGCGCACTTTTTACTTTTTGAAACAAGGTCTTGCTAAATTACGCAAACTGCTTCTGGTCCTGAACTTGCAATCCTCCTGCCTTCACCTCTCAAGTTGCTGGGATTGCAGGCATGCGCCACTGCACCTGGCAGAGACATTTTTTTAATTGAGACGTGTGATTCTTATTTCCAGGTTGAAAATCTCTATCTCCACCTATGAAATGAGGCTATCTTAATGTAGGGTGGAAGGTAAAAACTATAGGGTCCACTGGTGCATATTCTCATAGCATCAGTTTGCTCAAAAGTTTAAGCTGGCAATTTCATCTGATGTACTGACATCTTGGGACATTAAGTCATTACATCTTTTTATCTTTTTGTGGACAATGACAGAGGCACTAGGTCATCAGAGAGTGTCTGGATAGGGCCATTAAAAAGACTCTGGTTTTCATTAGCCTTGCCTTGTACTTCAGAAGACAACAGCAGCATCTGCATTACAGATCATGACAATAGTAAAGAGATGCAGTCACAACAGGTTGTTTGGGTTGCAGGCCTAGTTAAAAAGTCAGAACTTTATTTTTAAAGTCAATGTATTTTCAGAGAGCATATCTTCTGTACCTACTCAAAATGTAATAAATGTTATTGTGCATAACACTGGCCCACCAATTCTATTTCTAAGAATCTATTTTATTTTACAGGAATATTTATAAAATGTGCAAAATACATTCACAAAAATATTCACTTCAGCACCATCTCTGATAGCCAAAAAACTCCCCAAACTAAAAACAACAGAAATATGTGCACATATCCACTAAAAGATGTGTGCCAGAATGTTCTAGCAACATTATTCACAACAGCCCCAAACTGTAAACTACCCAAATGTCCATCAAATTAGAATAGATAAATTATAGTTTATCCACATAATAGAAAACTACATGGCAATGAGCATGAAAAAGCAAACTGTAACCACCTATAACAATACAGATATCACAAAAGAGAAATACTGTATGATATCATTAATGCAAAGTATAAAAATAGGCCAAACCAGTCTGTAGCCTGAAAACATAGAATAGGGACTACCTTTGGGGAGAAATTACTGGAAAGAGTTCAAGAGGGCTCTCCATGGTGTTGAACAGGTTGGTTTGTCACCTGACACAGATGTTTTCACTTTGCACAAATCATTAAGTTATAAACTTAGAAATGTGCACTTTTGTACATGTATAGTATACTCTGGGCTGGGATTTAGCTTAGTTGCAGGAGTGCTGCTCTGCATGCTCTGAGGTCCTGAGTTCTATCTCTAGTACTCAAAACATTGGAGAACGACCTGGCAGCCCACTCTCAAAACAATCAGCCATCAAAAAACCCTAAGAATATCAGAAAAGCATTGACATAATGCTGAGCATGGCACAGTTTCAGGGAGTTTTTCATTCTGTTGTACATAGATAGGGTCTCTATGAGTCAGACCATATTTGGCAGCACCTAACAACAATCAAATGGTATACTCTACCAAATATATAATACATAATATGAATATTATTTTAAATATATTTAAAGAAACATCAAGAATGTAAGTTTCTATGAATAGGCAATTGGCTATATAAACTGTAGTCTATCTAGTCAATAGAATTCTGTGCACCCATGAGGGAAAATGAAGTAGCTGTCTACGTATAAACTTGGAAAGATGACTACCATATCTAAAGTCAAATAATGAAGTTTCAGAACAGTATAAATAATTTGTCTATTATAATTTCCCAGAAAGATCTGGGATGGCATCCTCAAATGGCTGATAGTGGCTATCAGTTGTGGATGGGATTCTTAGGAATTCTGACATTCTGATTAATGCATTTCTATATTGTTAGGATTTACTTACAAACATGCATTATGTCTATACAAAGTAAAAAGCACATATAGTAAATTAAGATGGACAAAAATGCCTTAAGCTTGAGATTGTTACTATTTTCTCATTTGTGAAGATTTGCATTTTTGATGGATGAAGGAAATGCTAATGGAATAAACACAGTGCCTTGCCTTTGGGGTTCCTAAGTGAACCCAGAGTTGGAGGTCACCTTGGTTTTCTGCTGGCAATCTTAACAATTGATTCAAATTAGCACTTGTTTGTAGGCTGCTCCACATTCAAATCTAGTTGTGGTGTGGCCACCGCAAATAGGATTCTTGGCCACACAAAGAATGTGTCTACAAAATGGCAAAACAACTGGATTTGTTTGATTAAATGAACAAAACCATATACTCAGAGGAAGGAAAAAATCAAAACAGCTACACCCAAAGTAACCCACTCAGATGGGTGGCTCACAAAATGCACAAATTCCTTGAATCAGCATGTTAGCAGTCTCACGTTGACTCTCTGAGAATCCAGCTTGAAATGAAATACTTGTCAATAAACTAAGACATCGTGGAAAACACATTTTGTCTACCATCAGCAAACTTTTTCTTACTGGTCCCTGTGGTCTGGTCATTGTGCAGAAACTCTGTGGGTATGAAAGTACTTTAATAATCATAAATGACATTGTGTTGAGTGTTCTTAATTGCACCCATGGTACTAAATGAAAATTCTCTGAGAAAAAACCCCTACTGGTTTGGGCAAAGTTGATAAATCTACAACTTTCCACATAAAGTAAAGGTCTAGTAGATGAGTACTTCACAAGATAGAATAATTTGTCATCTATGGATTTCAACTGACTGCACATTATATTCAACTGAAAAATAATTCTAGAGATACCATCTGCCCATCAATATTTTTAAAAGCTCCCCTGGTTGTTGAAAAACACAATAACAGTTGGGACCACTGCTCAAAACAATTAAATCATAAACTAGGCAGAATGAAACCCAGAAATAAATATATTTAAAAACTCCCCAAATGGTACTTAAGTGTTGTCTACATTGAGAACCACTGCTTTTGAATTTGGGTATTTTTTCATACTAGGGGTTGAAGCCAGGGCTTCGCATATGCTAAGTAACTGTTCCACCATTGAGCTATAATCCCAGCCCTTTGTTATTTTTTATTTTGAGACAGAGTATTATGAATAAAAATATAAATAAAAAAATAAACAAACAGAAAAACTACAAGTTGAATCAGCATGAGTCAGGGATATATATGTATATCTTCATATATCCATGTACAATATTTATATTATTTCATTTGATCCTCACAAGAATTCTATACAGAACATATTTTTATCCCTACTTTACAGATGAGGCAAATAAAACTTAGAAATATTTAGCAGCAATCCCTTGGTTTCACAAAGAGCAAAGTCAAAATTTCATACCCTATGTACTGATACAATGCATACACACTTGAAAGCAGTGTATCAATCAAAGAATGTCTGAAGGGCACCTATTTTGAGATAAATCCTCTTCTAGGCACCAGAGAGATGGAGAAAGAATAAGCAGAGTAAGATGGGCTCTGTTGTGGGAGAGAGCCTTCAGTTTAGCTGAGTGGCCAATAGCAGATGGTGAAATTCAAAGGCTTTTACAGGAAGATTTTTGAGTTGGTAGGTGGTTGGTTCTGACTGGATTCCCTCCAAGATTTTTTTCTATGATACAAAAATCTTGGTGAGGATAAAAGAGAAAAATGCTCTGTGTGGGAAGCAGAATAATGGCTCCCCAAAGATGTCCACATCCCAACCTCCAGAACATGTCAATATGTTATGCTACATGGCTTGAGGGGATTAAGTTTGCAGATGGAAATAAAATTGCTAATCAGATGGCATTAAAATAACTGTGTACATGGGGCTTTACATAACCATAGCTATACCTTAAATGGGGAGGCACAAGAGTTACTGTTAAAAATGATGAATGAGAAAGACTTAACTGGCCAGTGCTGGCTTAGAGAGGGAGGAAGGGGACCATGAGTCAAGGAATGTGGGCAGCCTCTGGAAATATGAAAAGCAAGGAAATGGTTCTCCTCCAGCCTCTAGACACTAGGATTTTAGCTTAATGAAACACATTTCAGACTTCTTACCTCCAGAACTGTAAGATAACAGATTTGTGTTATTTTAAGTCACTAAATTTGTGGTCATTGGTACATAGTAGCAATAGGAAGCCCATACAATTTGTCTTCCCAACTTTTGGGGGAAGGAAGGAGTTAGGAAAAGAAGGGAGATTTAGTCCTCATAGTTTTTACTCCCCTACACATGTCTGTCAGGGTGTCATGCTATGGACACTTGCATGTTGCTGTGATGCTCAAAGTTATGCCACTGGTATTTCAGAGACCAGCAGGGCTACCCATGGTGGACAGGTTTCTTTTGAGCTTCCAGACTACGACAGACTAGGGAGAAGGATCTAGCTGCCCACTCTTGAAACAATTAGCCATTGAAAACCACATGAATAGTAGAGAAACATTGTCAGATATAGTGCCAGAAAATGAGACCTCCAGGCTGGAAGGCATTCAATAAACAACTAGGGAAGAGTTGCCTCCTCAAAGTAGAGTTAACTTTAATGATGGAAATGGAGTAAAGCCCCTAGGACCTCCTTTCACTGATGTGACATGACACAAAATGAGAAGAAACATGACTGCAACAATGGTCTCAAACATAAAGAAAGATCCTGTGCATGGCACAGTGTTAAGGAGTGTTTCATTCTGTTGTACATAGGGTCGCTATGAGTTAGTCTCAACTGGATGGCACCTAACAACAACAACAACAACAACAACAACAAGTTTTTACCCAAGCTGTCACATCTACAATCCAAAATCATGGTCTTTTCCTTAGATCTACTGCATAAGAATCTGCCTTTTAAAAAGATCTTCAGGCTACTCATGCGATTTCTTACAAGTTTCAGGTACTGTTGGTCCCCAGTGATTCTCAGAATTAAACATTTACCAGAATCACAGGGAAGTTTGCTAAAATACAGATTGCTGGGCCCCACTCCTACAGCTTTAGATTCAGTAGGTGTGAGCAGGGCCTGGTAATGTGCATTTGTAACAGTTTCCCAGGTAATGCTGATGTTGCTGGTCCAGGGACCACACTCTTAAGAATCAGTGCTTTCGACAATACTAATGAACATGCTAAGAGGAAAAGAAGTGATATGTATCATCAAACTAAAATCCATGACAGTACCACTTTCAGAACTGACATTTCACTAGCAGCTGTTTACAGACTGTACTTCACTCACTGTCTCCTTGAAAAGGGTCCCACAGAGCCCCAAGGTTTGTGGCAACACTTGTTGTCAAAAGCCACCACACTTCTAAAACACTGCAATATTAAACCTGTAGATGTATTTCCCTGAAATCTTAAAGAACTTTTCCATATGTACTCTTATTTTCTCCTCACAGTATCCCGTATGGCACAACAAAGTGGTTTCTGACATCCTCCACATCCTAGTAGAGAAACTGAGGCACTTAAAATTGGGTTGAGCATGACTTCTTAACTTCAGTATTGCTGAATTTGGGGGTTGGATCACTCTTTACTTTCGGGCTGGCCCTGTGCATTGTTACATGTCGAACACCATCTCTGACCTCTACTCATGAGATGCCAGAGGCATACATAACCCCCAATTGCAACAACCCAAAATGCCTCCAAACATCAAATGTCTCCTGCATGGTATAATCAACCCACTGGCTTATCTTTCACTCATGCATACTCATCTGTTTTTAAGAAGATGACTATCAGGTCTGGGGGTATAGTACAGTGGCAGAGCATCTGCCTAGCATGTATAAGGCCCTAGGTTCCCACCCCAGCACCACAATAAAAAGAAAGCAAAGAACAAAAGGAAATGACAGAAAAAAGAAAAGATTGTTACTTTGTAATAGATTTGGAAAGAAGTCCTTGACTCCCATGATACACCTATTTTTGGGTGATCCTGGAGAGGTTGAACCCAGGGCCTCGTGCATATTTTGCAAGCACTCCGCCACGGAGTTGCACCCCTAGCCTTTTTAAAATGTTTTTGATTTTGAGTCAGGGTATCGCTAACCCTGACCCTGGCCTCAGAGTTATAATCCTCTTGCCTTCACCTCCAGAAGCCCTGGGATTACAGGCATGAGTTACTGTGAATGACTAGAGTCCCACAATACACCTTAAACCAGGATGGAAGATTTCTGAGTTGCGATTGGATTACATGATGGACTCAGGCTGATCCCTATGGAGCTGGGCTGTCTGTAAGGTGCTGAGCAGGAAACAGGTCTTTAGATCTTTCCAGATGGACCACCATGCAGCCAGATTTTTTCCAAAAGTTTTGCTCTTGCCCAACTTTATGGCTGATGTATGAGACCCAACCTCCTTCAGATGCCCTAGCTACTGCACATCCTAAATGGCAGGGTGATAGAATAGGTAAAAAGGAAAATCTTATAAATAAGCCCATTTAAAACCTTGAAAACATCACTGGAACATGTCCTTTTGAGTAGAGTTCAGTCAGCTTGAATTCAAGAAACTCAGTAAGATCCCTGGTATAAACAAAACCAAACAGCAACATTCTGTAATTGTGCTAGTTTATGAGAAATCAGAAAATTTACATTTTGTATTTATAGAGAAGCCACTATATAATGACAAACAAATTATAAACACAACCTGGGGTTCAAGCAAGACTTCAATGTGATAGCACAGCTACACACAGGGTATCAAGTCCTAGAGGGTCGAGATTGCACAGACTGAAGCAGTTTGAGACACCAGTTATTACCTTATTCAATGAGTTTATGATTCCTATTCTGACCAGGGCAGACCCTGACAACTAGAAAGGACCATATTTTTCTCCACCCCATTTAGTTATAAATGTGTTTACCATAGAGTGTGAGCACCTCCTTCACTCATGCTTTTCTGAACAGAAAAGAGGTCATGCTTCTGCACTGACTTTTGGAAATGTCTGTATTTCTAAGGCAAACGTGCTTCCCCACTTTCCCCCAAATCCTGATACTAAGTTAGATTAGCAGGATATGATCAAATTGTGATTTCCCACTTGTTTTCATTAGCCACAGGATAAATCAAATTTCATGCTTCCTCTTGCAGCTCAAGGAATGTTTATAGCCTGCAGAATGATTTTGATGCTGAAGCTCCTTGACAGCCACTAATACAGTCGTATGGTTATAGCATATTGTTGTTGTTGTTGGGTGCAGTCAAGTCAGTATCCGACTCATAGCAACCCTCATAGGGTTTTCAGTGGCTGACTGTTTCGGGATTGCCTTGGGAGTGGATTGCCAGGTTCTTCTCCCATTTTTGCAGTGCTGGGAATTGAACTCGGGACCTCAGAGACTGCAGCACAGTGCTCTACCAACTGAGCTAAATCCCAGCCCATGGCTATACATGTGTTGTTTTTGTTAGGTGCCGTTGAGTCGGTATCCGACTCATAGCGACCCTCATAGGGTTTTCAATGGCTGTTTCAGGATTGCCTTGGGAGTGGATTGCCAGGCCCTTCTCCCATTTTTGCGGTGCTGGGAATTGAACTCAGGACCTCAGAGACTGCAGCACAGCTCTCTACCAACTGAGCTAAATCCCAGCCCATGGTTATACATAGAACAGCCCAAATCCAAGTTTAGACATGTTTTAAATTATTGACACCATTGTGCTAGTCCTTTATAGTGAAGGTAAAGATCACTAACATATGCCAATTAAATTCATTCTTTAAATAACAAATAAATACTTCATATATATTTTTCAGTACTGGGGGTTGAACCCAGGGCCTTGTACATGCTGGGCAAGTTTTTTTGTTTGATTTATTTTGAGACAGGTTCTCACTAAGTTGGGCAGGCTGCATCTGGTCCTGAACCTGCCATCCTCCTGCCTCGACCTCCTTGGGTCGCCGAGATTACAGGTGTGGGCCATGGTAGTTGGCCATACATCTTTTCAATAAGCTGAAAAATGGGTGATTTTCCTTATTAGACATTATTTGCACAATAAATTCATGAAAATAAATATAATTCTTCTTTTCCCTAGTTATCTCTTCATTGTTTTCTGAAAGAAATCATAGACTTTTGGAACTCAGGGTCGGAAGAATGGAGTTCAGTCCTGGCCCCTCCCCTATTTCATACACTCCTATACCCAGCTCAGTTCTTCAGGAACAGGAGATCTGTGGTTCTCCATTGGGGGCACCTGTGCCCTCATGAGACATGTGCCATGTCTGGAGACACTTCTCATTTTCCATAATTGGAGGGGGGTGTTGCTACAGGCATATAGAGGGTAGAGGCCAGGGATGCTGCTCAACATCCCGCAAGAAAGAAGTATCTAGCCCCAAACTTCAAGTGTTCTAGAGGTTTGCAGAGACCCATTCGTCAGCCATGTGTTGCATGACTCCATGTGAAATGTTCAGAACAGGCAAATCCGTAGAGATAGAAAGTGGATTGGTGACTGTCTGTTCTTAGGTGTCTGCAGCCATAGCATGCTAGCATCCAATCTCGCCTGATCTTGGAAGCTAAGCAGGGTCGGCCTGGTTAGTCCTTGGATGGGAGACCACCTGGAATACTAGGTGCTGTAGGCCATGGAAAAGGACCTGGCAACCCACTCCCAAAACAATCCACCATTGAAAATCCTGTGAATAACAGAGAAGCACTGACAACAGTGCCGGGCATGGCACAGTGTCAGGGAATGTTTCGTTCTGTTGTACATAGGGTTGCTATGAGTCGGCACCTAACAACAAAAATAACAACAACTAGTACTAGGTGGAGGGTAAATGAGAAGTGACTACTAAAGGTATGGAATTTCTTTTCAGGTAATGAAAATATTCCAGAATTAGATTATGGTGATGGTTGCAAAGTTTAAAGGTTACTAAATATATATACAAAAGCCACTCAGTTGAACATTTTAAACAGGTGAACTTCATGGTATATGAATTATATACCAACAAAGTTCTTAAAAATCTGTTTTATAGGTCATTCATTAAATAGTTTTCATCTTTTACTAAATAAGAACTAATACTGTGGGGAATTTTTGAGTAGCTCTTGGTTTCCCTGGAGAATAATACCCTGGCAACCCTATACTTTATAGGAAAGACAATCACTATGTTCTTTACTTTTTAAATTCATCACTGTCTGGCAATACCCACAATGCTATCATTTGGTCCAGGGCCTTGAGATATGCTTCCTTCTTCTGCTAGCAAGTGGCCCAAGAGTCCTCAGGTCAGGGTGGGAACACAGGGTTCTTGCCTCTGTCCTAGCCCTTGCTGTCATGTGAAAACAGCCACCCATATGACCCCTTGGTTTCAAGCTTCCCCATTCTTGACAAGAGTCTCAGCTTCCCAACAAACTCTTATAGATACCCAAGAAAACAAGGATGGTGAGAACAAATGCTTAGTGCTTCACCACTGCTGATGACACGAGTTAAGCTCCTTGTCCCCATATTCAAGGCCTCTTTTCCCTGCAGCCATCTGTACCACCAGGTTTCTATCTAAACCCCTTGCTCTGGCCCAGCTGCTCTCCTGTATGCCCAAATATGCTCTACGCTTCCCAATTTCTGTTCCTACCAATGACTTAGCCCTGCGCTGGTAAAGATTCTTCATTAATCCGAATCCTTCACATCCACAAAGCCCAAAGCCTATAGCTCACAGTAAATGATGACAATTATCTTAGGCAAGTGATTCTACATTTAATTGCCAAGAGCCCAGAAGCCCTACACAGTGACTGCTTGGACTTTATCTTCTACTATATTCTCCACCTCACACTGGCTTCCAGCCTGTTCACCGACACACCAAGTCACTTCCACCCCGATGCTTTTGTGTTGGCTCTAGAGGCACTCAGCAGCCCCTTCTTCAAGCATTTGCTCAAAACTGACCACCCCACTGAAACATGCAGCTCAGCACTTCTGATCCCCCTTAGCTGGCTCTACTTGTTCCTTATCCATAGGCCTTCTCGCCTACCAACATATTTGTTATGGTTATTGTTCATAGTTGCTTTCTGTGAGATTGTGAGGAGTGATTTTTTTGTTTTCTAACTCACTGATGTAGTCCTTGAACCTAGAACATACCTGGCATGTGGAAGGTAATTCATAGATATTTAAACCAGTAAAATGCTGTGGCTGACACTTACTACATGTTAGTTTCATCATTAATTACCATAGTTGTCATCACCCTCAACTTTATCATAATGGGGCAATTCTTGTACTATTACTCTGTACCATTGCACTTTTCAGCCTTTTGTGGGTCTATACATTACATATGTATAAAGACTACAAACTTCTTCGGGACTGTGACCATGTTGCATATCTCAATCTATATATGGCATGGTTACACACACACACACACACACACACACACGTTGTTTGGTGCCATCAAGTCAGGTATGAGTCATAGCAACCCTATGTAAAACAGAACAAAACACTCCTGATTCTGTGCCAGGAAATGATCTTTTTTATATTAACCTCATAGTATATATGTACATATATACATATATATACACACACATATACATATATATGTTGTTGTTAGGTGCTGTCGAGTTGGTATCCGACTCATAGGGACCCTACGTACAACAAGTGAAACACTATTGTCAGTGCTTCTCTGCTGTTCATAGGGTTTTCAATGGATACATATATATACATATAACATATATATATAATATGATATGTGCCTTTTTATGGTATATGAATTGAGATACAGTTCATATACCACAAAATTTACCATTTTAAAATATATAATTGAGTGGCTTTTATTATATTCTGGAGGTTGGTGCAACCATCATCTCTAATTCCAGAACATTTTGGTCACCCTAAGAAGAAACTCCAGGTCTATTAGCAGTGACTCACTATCTCCCCATTTCTCAGCCCCTGGGGACAATTAATCTACTTTTTATCTCTATTGATTTGCTATTCTTGGCATCTCCTATAAATAGAATCACATAACATAAGGCCTTTTATGTTGGGCTTATTTTACTTACTGTAATGTTTTCAAGAGTCTTCTACATTATAACATGAATCAATATTTCATTCTTTTTTATTGCTGAATAGTATTTCATAGTATAAATAAATGCCATGTATTTAGATGTGTCCTAGGCCTTGGATATTACAGATATTCAATAAATATTTTATTCTGCTGAGTTAAGAATTTTGGAGATGTACAGAATGCTATGAGAATAGACTTAGAAAATGACTATCATGGTGCTAAAAGCAAAATGATGATGAAGATGTTGCACCAAGCATGATAAAAATAGCAATTTTGTGGATCTAAGCCTACCTTAGCATTATACTAAGAAAACGCTATCCAGCAAACTTGTAATCACCCCACAGAGCTCTTGAAAAAGTTGCTGTATTTGTTTAATTTCATTTCAAGTAAAAATTCCCTACAGCAAAATTTATGTTAGTAGAACAAAATTTCTGGGCTTACTTCTGGTTTAATTTCTCAGAATTATATTAGTTTTAGATTTAGTCAAGAGATTTAGAAATAATTCTCAACTGCTATCACTGAATTTTAAGGAAGTTTAAGGAAGTGATGAAGATGATGTTGGTTGGAAAACCATTCAGGGCTCTGTCCATGTTAGAAAGGTCACTAGGAGAAACAATAGCTGCAATGGGTACCAGGAATGACAGTACATTTATGTCCTCATAGGCAGTTCAATAGCTGCAATGGGTACCAGAAATGACAATACATTTATGTCCTCATAGGCAGTTCTTTAAGAGAGGAAGGTAAAAGGTATGCTACTAACGTATGTAAAAATATAAGCTTTTTCTGTCCCAGAACAATAAAAGAGAACCCTATACAGCAAGTAGCAATTACATGATAGTGATCATTCCCAAACTTTTGGCTGGTGAGTTACTTCCTCCATTTCCTTGAATTTTCTCTCCTCAAGCAATTACTAAAATCCTCACTCTTAACATTGGGAATCACATTGAAGAGTCAAAACACATGCTGAGTAACATTAGTAGTATCCCCTCATTGAGGATTTCCCACTTTCCAGGCATTATGATAAGTGCACAAAAGAATCAAGTACATTAGCTAAGGTCAGGCATCCTGGGTTAATGGTCCAACCACAATTCTAACCCAGCCTGTCCTCTGCCAAAGACCAAGTCCTCAGCACTTTAACATGTTACTTTTCTTTACACACTACCAATCTGCGTGTGTGTGTGTGTGTGTGTGTGTGTGTGTTGGATCTCAGTAGGAAAGTGCAACTTACTTTGGTATATTTCATCCAAAACCGGAAATTAAAGAAGCTTGTGTTACTGTGTTACTTCTGTTAACACAGATGTAACATTTTCACTCCCGACAGTTACCAGTTAATTATAACCCAAACAACACAATATCCATCTGCATATAATTTCCCTTATTGAAAGTTGCTCCACCAGATATTTAGCAAATGCCTACAGACCTTTCAAATTACTAGCTATATGAATTCTTTCTGAGAATAATTATATTACTGAGGTATTATCTACCTGTGATTTAAAAGAGTTTTCTCACTTTAAAAAATATTGTGGTGTCTTTTTTTCTTGGATTTTATATTCAATTTCCCACCCCCACAAGAATTCACATTAAATAAACTCAGGGTCACTTATCACTCTTGCTGAACATGAATGAGAAATAGGACATTCAAAACTCCTATTTAAAAAATTTCCCCCTCAATGCTGGGGATCAAATCTAGGGCCTTGTGCACGGTAAGCAAGCACTCCACCACTGAGCTACATCCCCAGCCCTTGTGCCCCAAACTTCTATTTCCCTCTGTATTTAATGCATTCATGTATGATTTACAGGAAATAAAATAAAATAAAATATTGGCTTCCTGGAGACTTTCAGGAATGAGTCCCTTAGAAAACTATTGTTAATGTTTTGGTGAATATCTGCCCCAATTGAGAGAAGAATGGAGAGAGAAAGGATTTTAGAGAAAGGGAACCTTTCCTATCTACCTTAGTTATTCAAATAGCCCATATAAATCACTGCAGGATTTGCCTATGAAGAATCTACATTAATTAAGAGCATTTTTTTCTATTTTCACAATGTCATAGACAACTTTTATACAATTTTTACCCATTAATCATCGGGTATCTACTTTGTATGACAGATATTTTTCAGGTTACCAAAGAGCTCCCAGGGAAGTATATAAGACACAGTATCTGGATTCCAAGGATTTCAATATCCAAAATATTTTTCTTGGATTTTTTATTAGTAATCTTTAATGTACAATTTACTGGGCCTCATTATGTTAATTCTGTACATGCATTTCATTGTACATTGCTCACATGAACAGAGTAAGGGGAAAGTTAATGTCCAAATGTTTATCAGAATCAATTAGTGGTGAAGGGTCTAAATTCTGAAGAGGGCACAATTTCAACCTCACCTCAGCAAAAACAAACAAAACCCCTAGATAATGAATGACATTTTCATATACATAAATGTCTACAGAAAAGAGTTTTATAGTCTGGCCTTGGCTCCAGTGCCCTAAGAATGCTTACCCTTAAAATTATTCCAGAATATTGGACACTCCTGGAACTGCTTTTTACAAAGGCTCAAGATGGTAAGAAAGGCTTTTAGAACCCATAATACCCTTCTACTTCAAAAGCTGCTGAGACCCAGGCAGTAAGCCTGGGGATGGAACCCCAAAACAAAACAAACAAAAAAATCCACCCTCCCAGAAGTCAAAATCCAATGTCACAAAACTGAAATTGTTATGCTTTTCTCACAAGTGAGCTTCTGTGAGCAGGCCGTGCTTGCTTATAACATTCTTTTACTTGCAGTTGACACATACCTCTAACAAGCTTGGGCGGATGGTTTCTCAGCACACCATAAATTAGAAACAGCAAACTAGAAGGTCAGAAATTGCTAGCATAAGCATCCTGGGAACAGCAAAATGTGATGGACTGCAAGTCAAGAAAAAGAATCACAACTACAAAAACTTGGCAAAAGAACTCAATTATAATTCAGAAAGTGTTTATTCACTTATCATTTTGTAGAACAGCTTTTATAAAGTAAGAAATCTACACATCATTTGCTCCCCCATTGTAGCATGAACACTCTGGGATTCATGGGTATTCAACACACACACACACACACACACACACACACACACACACACACACACGCACACGGAATGAAGTCATAAGTAAATAAAAACACATATTGGAACCATATCATTGCACTGCCACAGAGGAAAATATTTTAAACTTAAGCTTCAGATTTACAATAGCTACTTTAAAAAAAAAAAGAAATATTTAACTTCATAAAGCAAAAGAAAAAAAAAGAATTCAAGTACTCTGGAAATGTTATAGCCTCTATAAAACAAAACAAGTAGCTAATTTGGTAAATTCTGTTTTCTTTTATAAGGTGAACTTATACACAAGTGAAATAATTGCTTACAGGAAAAAAATCAATTGAAACTTTGTTTTTTTCCCCCAAAGCAGTCAGTAATTTTTATATTTTTGATGAACATATACCAATTTTATATATGTTTGTGTTCAGTGTGATATTTCCACACAAAAATCCAGTGCGCACTGGATCAGATTGTGGTAATTAATATTTCCATCCCATAACATTTCTTGCTTGTAGCATTTGAGCTCCTCTCTTCCAGATTTTCATAAATTGTAACATAGGTTAATACAAACCTGAATAATCTCACTATGCTATGGAATACCAGAACTTATTCCCTCTATCTGTGTTTTGGGATCTGTTATCAAATCTCCCTTTATTCTTCCTTACCAGCCTCTAGTAATCACTATTCTATATTCTGATTGATGTTTTTAGCTTCTACATTACAGAGAACATGGAGCATTTGTCTTTCTGTATCTGGCTTATTTCATTTAACATAATATCCTCCAGTTTCACCCATTTTGCTGCAGATGACAGGATTTCATTCTTTATGGCTGAATACCATTCCATAGTGTACATATACTACATTTTCTTTATCTGTTCATCTGTTGATAGACACCTATGCTGATTCTACAGCTTAGATATAGTTAACAGTGCCACGATAAACCTGAGAGTGTAGATGCCTCTTAGAAATACTGATTTCATTCCCTTTGTATATATATCCAGATGCGGGATTGTGGGATAGCAGGATCATATTGTAGATCTCTCTTTAATTTTTTGTTTTGTTTTTGTGGCACAAGTGAGTTGAACCTAGAGCCTCATGCATGCTTTTTGGAAGCACTCAACCACTGAGCCATACCCCTAGCCCATTTTTTACTTTGTATTTTGAGACAGGGTCTTGCTAAGTTACACAGGCTGCCTCTGGCCTCGAACTTGTGATCCTCCTGCCTCTGCCTCCTAATTTGCCAGGATTAAAGGTGTGCACCACCACACCTGGTTCTTTTTGTTGTTGTTAGGTGCCTTCGAGTCGGTATCTGACTCATAGCGGCCCTCTGTACAACAGGGGAAACACTATTGTCAGTGCTTCTCTGCTGTTCATAGGGTTTTCAATGGCAGACTGATTTTTGGGAGGGGGTTGCCAGGTCCTTCTCCCAAGCCTACAGCTTCTGGTGTTCCGAGGCGGTCTCCCATCCAAGTACTAACCAGGCCTGACCCTGTTTAGCTTCTGAGATCTGACGGGATTGGATGCCACAGGGCTACAGCTGCAGGCAAAGGTGAAAGAGCGAGGACGCTCAGTTGAGGCACTGCTGGGATTAAAGCACCTGTCTAGTAAACAGGAGATCCTGGGTTCTTTTTAGTTTGAGGAAATCTCTGTACTGTTCTCCACAGTGGCTGAACGTTGGAGTTTATATTCCTACCAACAATGTATAAGAATTTCTTTCTCCACAACCTTCCAGGCCATTTATTTATTTATTTATTTATTTATTTATTTTTATTTTTGTCTTTTTGAGAATATCCATTCTAACTGAGGTGAGATGATATCTCATTGTATCTTTAACTTGTATTTCCGTGGTGGCTAATGGTATTGAGCACTTTTCATATACCTGCTGGGTATTGTTATTTCTTCTTTTGAGACATATCTATTTGGATCATTGCTTATTGTAATTGGATTTGATAATTTTTCAACTATATAAGTGGGACCTAAATTAGTGGAGCTAGAGTTTAGCTCAATGTGTAGAGTGCTGCTCCACACTCTGAGGACTTGGGTTCGATCCCCAGCACCACAAAATGATAGAAGGATGTGGCAATCCACTCCGATGCAATCCTGAAGAAATCAGCCATTGAAAACCTTAACAAGGTCGCTATGAGACAGACCTGAGTTGACAGCACCTAACAACAACATATTAATGGAAGAGATTTCAAATAGAGAGAGAGAGATTTTAATACCCAATGACTCGGGATATGCAGTGAAGGAAATAAGTAGAAAGAACCATGTCATTTCTTTGGAATTCGCAATCAAAGCCTGTTGAAATGCTGACCATGGTAAATGGGCAGTAACTCACTCTGCAGAATGCCAGAGAGATGATTACCACAACAAGAAAGCATCTATTCATCACTATAACCAAATCTATCACCACCTCAGTCTTGAAAGGTGAAAAAAAGAAATGAGATAAACTTTATAAAACTACAAGACTAAAAAATGACTTCATTAGTCAGTTTTGTAGAAGAAAAATATGTCTTGAATCCTTTCAGGCACTCCAATACATGTAATTAAATAAAATGTGGGAAAAGGTTGAAAGAGAATATATAGGATCTATATTTTCTTTCCTCTCCTTCATACTGTCCTTTACCTGTTGTACACCTCTGCAATACTCATAAATTGCATTTTGCAACTTCCTTCAGAAAGAATCCCTCTTGCCTCTGATATATGATTCACACACACACACACACACATATGTATATTCATAAATAAATGCAAACTCTGGGCACATTTGGTTTTTAGAACCGTATTCTATGTTCACTTTCATTAATACATTTTGCCTCATAGCCTTCTACTTTCTTCTTTGCAATCTTTCCATGATTGTATGGTCTACCTTTCTTCATGATGATTATTCATCCTTAATAATTCATTCTTCCAAACCACCTGAGATTTTATTTACTAGCATTCTATAAACATATACTATTTGCTAGGTGATGGGAATGGGGCAGGCAATAAATAACTCAATTTCCCTAGATACATCTTTGACTCAGTTTTTATGCTAATCCTCTTAGGTAAGTTCTATTATTATCCTCATCTTACAAATGAGGAAACTGAAGCTCAGACAAGCTAAGTAATTTGTCAATGTTCCCTCAACCCATGGTGAAGCTGGAGTCAGAACCCATGGAAATCTAAGTTCTATCTCTTCACAACTGCTACATATTACATACTTTCATGGATATTTCTTCTTCATTTTCATTCAGCTCATGTGGAGAATCCATAGGAAAAAATAAATGTATATGTATGTTGTTGCTGTATGGTGCTGTTAAGTTGGGTCCGACTCATAGTGGCCTTATGTAGAACAGAACAAAACACTGCCCAACACTGTGCCATGCCCTGCACTGTGTCAGTGCTTCCCTGCTATTCATAGGGTTTTCAAGGGCTGATTGTTTTGCGAGAGGGGTTCCAGGTCCTTCTCCCTAACCTGAAGCACTTGGTATTTCCAGGCAGTCTCCCATCCAAGGGCTAACCAAGCCAACCCTGCTTAGCTTCCAAGATCAGACAAGATCAGATGCTAGGATGCTATGGCTGCAGACACACGTATACATGTATATGTTCAGTATTTTCCTTAGTGATTTAATATTAATGGAAAACTCATCAGTTACATCCTGTTATTAGTTACAAATTTGCTTCTTAATTGATCAGATTCTAGAATAATGGAAAAAGCCATACATTTGATTAAAGTAGAGAGGTAGAGAGACATAGGAATTTAATTGTTATATCAGAGGTCCTCTTAGAGAGCAAATGGATATGGTTAATATTGTTTAAGCAAAGAGGGGGCTGCTGAAAACATGGGAGAAACTAAAGAGAGACTTAAGAGGCCCTGAAAAAGACAGAGGCATTGGCGTTTGGCAATATAAGAGAGTGGGACTAGTGTAGGCTAAGAAAGGATACCATACTGGGAGAGGCAAATTCCTCTCTGGAATGAGGGAGTCAGGGCAATATCCCCTAAGATACACCCAAATACACTTTTAAGTATTTTCTGACATGTGATATGTCCTTTGCTTTGTCCTTCAGATCATTAATAAGTTTTGCTACTGTAATAATCTTGAGGTCACAGTTGGTTGGATGGCAGATGAGTTTCAGGATACTATCAAGGAAAAGCGCCTGCAGCCGCAGCCCTATGGCATCGGATCCCATCAGATCTGGGAAGCTAAATAGGGTCGGGCCTGGTTAGTACTTGGATGGGAGACTGCCTGGGAACACCAGGTGCTGTAGGCTTGGGAGAAGGACCCGGCAATCCACTCCCAATGAATCTGCCATCAAAAACCCTATGAACAGCAGAGAAGTACTGACAGTAGTGTTTCACCTGTTGTACTTAGGGTTGCTATGAGTTGAATACTGACTTGAAAGCACCTCACAATAACAACCAAGTAAAAGGGCCTTTGTCCTCTGTTTTGGTGGATATCAGAGAGATAATAAAGGAGCAGCCACAGGAAACAGAGAAAATACTTTCAACTGAAGCAGAGAAAGAATACTGGGGTTCATGAAATTATGATTCATTAGAGTCATACCAAGGGAAACTTTTTTTTTCCCTCCAGAATGGGTGTTTGAATCAATGTATCCTGTTTTGAAAAGGCTGGGGAGCCCTAGTGGCCTCTGAGTACACTAGAGGAACTCATCTATCTTATTTTTTGAAAGAATATTGTTGTTTGCTAGAACTGAGAAATAGACAATGGTATAGCAGATTCTTAAAAATAAATTTGAATATATCAGCATGTGCAGTCAACTAATTTGCTGACTTCGAAACAGCCTGATTATATTTTTTTGCTTCCTAAACCTATTATTGCCTGTAATGAAAGAGTCTATATGCACTAATCACAACATACAGCTGTAAAGGTGATCACATCATCTAAAAAATCATGATACAGGGATTTTTAGTTATACTCAACACATTTTCCCTTCAGAAATCTGATTGGTTATTCTAGATGCCATGAATGATATATATTGGGCTCATAGTTGAAGGGAATCTAAAGGATCAAGCATCCCTGAGTTTGAAACAAGAACTTACTGAGAATACATTCAAAGGTATGTGGATTTTACTCAGTTTGATGTTTTTTATTTGTGCTTATTTCTTTTTCTGCATTTCATGTTTAAAAGATGTAAATGTACTCTACATTTCTAATACTTTATACCATCAGCAGTTAGTTACTTCTTCAGTTGGACTATAATTAAATTAGTCTGATTATTTAAATGAATTGTTTTACTTTCTAATACAGCAAAGTATTTATTTAAATTTTAGTTCCAGAACCCCAAAGCTCTTTCAGGGGCCACATTTTATAGCAAAATATTTCCTTTTAATTACTTATCAATTAAGGCAAAAATAGTGCTCTCACAGGCTGTGATCCACTTCTTTGAAAAATATTTTATTTAATTGCATCAAATGGAACCATTAATGAAATGTTTTTATTTTAAATTAACTCAACCTTTAAAAAACAGATGTGAGAGAAAACTTCAGTGAACTTTTCATAGCCAGGATTATTAAATGTGATATTCACTTCTTATATAAAATTCAAAGTGGTTCTTCTGTCAGTCTTCTGAATCAGTCAGTAATTTATGTGACAAAAATGTGTGTATTTTAGTATAGTCTGTTTTGCTTCATGTTATAAGGGCCTTATTTATATAATGATTACAATGCAATGTAAAGCAAAAAGATGTCATTGAAAATGGGAAACACTTAAAAATTTAAAGAATGATAAAATATTAGCATTATCTTCTCCCTTTGGTTCATCCACATCATTTGTTCCACATCTGGAGCTCAAAGGTATTATGAGAAGATCTTGCTGAAATACTATAGATGGGATCATCTGGAATTAAACCTCACTCCCTTCTCAATCTATTTTGGCAAATTACTTAATATCTTTTCTCAAGTACATAGTTTTTGTTTTTAATAGTAGGAATGTTCAGATAGACTTATAAAAAACATTTCTATATCTTCTTGATATAAAAGTATAAAATACTATGTACTTTGATGATCTCCAAATTTCGAGTCAACTGTATTCTTTTAATCAATTATAAATGCCACTTAGATTCTATGACTCTATAGGCTGTACTTCTACCTAAAATTTGTTAATTTCTCAATTTAATTTAAAATATCCTTATCATTATTGTGACTCCAGAAACAATGATATGGGCTGAGAACTGGAGGTCACATATAAATGAAGTCATTTCACAAAGAATGGCCCCATTTTTTTCTTAGAAACATCCTAATGTGTACAATGTATGTTTTATGGAGTACTAATTATGTCCATGTTTGAGAATAGATAAGAAGAGCAGATATTGATTTATATTTTAGAACCATCAAGAAATGGGGACCTGGATTTTGTTTGCCTGCCTCCTGGGAGCAGCCTTCTCTATGCCTGTAAGTAAAATACCTCTTGCATAGGACTACATCCAACTTCACAAGGTTGGAAATAAACATCTGCCCCATGGTTGGTAACTTTCAGGGTTTAAAACAGTACAAGATCAAATACCTGTGTTAAAGAAATCCTTTAGGAACTTGTTTTAGAAGATAAAGATTCTCAAATGCTTCCACAACAGAATCTGATTCAGTATAGCTGGAGTGGGGCTCAGGACCCAGAATTTTAACAAGCACTCCCAGGTGATTCTGCTGAAATAGTTAGCTAATTAGTTTATAAATATCACTCCCTGAAGGTCTCTTTTGAAGGGACCTTTGAAAGGCTTGCTGAGGAAGTACTTAATCAGCTTTAGGCAAATACTATGAAAATCTCTAAAACTGGATTTCCACAAGTTTCTAAATCTCTTGTCCTCCAAATACCACTGCTGTTACTCTTCAGGAAGGAAAATATTTCTACCATAAGAATTCCCTTCTTGAACCACCTCCCTGTCCTCAGAAGCCCCACCCCTTTGGTGGATCTGCTAAGCAGGTAGCTTGTCTTTGGTGCGGTTATCTGGAATTTGCCTATGACAGATACATATCAATATGTTTTACATTCAAGTGTTCCAAAGACCAGGAAGTCTCACCCATTTTCTAGACACAGCTATGTAAGGGCAGAAAGCTTAGGTTACATGCCAGCAATGTTTTTGGTGGCCTAAAGAGCAGTTGATACAACCAGAAGCCAGTAAGCTTGCATACCTGCCTCCTGTCTTCCTCTCTCATGCACAAGACCAAGATTCTGTGCTCTGCCTTCCTGAAACCCTGTATTGTGGTGATTCCTAGTCCTGTGAGGGACCCTTGCATTACAAATTGGGCCCTTTTACCATTCCACAACTCAACATTCCCACTCTTAGAGGACTTGAATCAAGACAGTATGGGAAACACTTCACACTCAGATAAGAGTAAATAAACCCTCTCATAAAATACAAGCATTTGAAAAGAATAGAATGAGCTGATCCTTAATTACCTCCATGTCGGAGGGAGATTTTCTGCATGATGCTCTCTTCTGTCTGTCTCCTGTATCCCAGGATCCCCCAGAATTCCACAAGGCAGGCATCAGTCAGTTGGCCCTCACATTAGAAAGCACAGATAGTCCTGGTGTACATAATTACTCAGGTTACTCTTTATTTTGAACGTTTACATTTTTTTCTGCCACAAAAACATTGACAAGTATAATAAAATAGATTGGCCTTAAACTTCATAAATCAACTCTTTCATTTTCCAGGGGAAGGATTCAGAATGTTTCCATTTTATTCTCACATTCACCAATAATCCCCACCTAGTTGTTCCTTTTGTTAAATGTCAATGTGTTATTTACTTACTTTGCATGCTGATTACAAGGAATCCCTTTGATACTTAAGCATTTAACCAGCTGATCTACAAGGGACCCTTTGTGAAACAATTCTTTTCTTGTTGGTATTTTTTAATTGTGTAAAAGAAACATACCTCTCTCCACAACTTGGAGTGAGTTTTGTCAAATAAACTGGTGGGTGGGAATGGGTAGGATTCCTTGACAGCATGGGGTGGATGGGCTCTTCAGAAGATCACTGGAGGATAAATGTATGCTGGTTTCTGCTTCCAGGTCTCCCCTGGGAGAGTCATTTAGTTGTTCTGGACCTCTTGAAAATAAGAAGGTTCCTCCTACATAGCATACATATTCAAAATAAAAGTAGACCTCAAATATATGCTGCACTATGTAGATTTTTTTAAAAAAATAGCTTTAGTCTCCCTTAATGTGAACAATTGCATATTGACTTAATCTTTTCCTTTCTCCTCTCTTCTTTTCTCTCTCTCTCCCCCCACCCCCTTTTTCCCTCTCTCTTACCCTCTCTCACTTGTTTTATGTCTCCTTCCTTCTCTCTTTTTATTCTCCTTTCCCCCTTTCTATAAAAGCTACCACCTCCTGGGCACCCTGGTTATATCAACTTCAGCTATGAGGTAATTTTTCTATTTACTAATTTTGACCATTGTTTGAGTTTATAATGCCCTGAGCTCTGTAAAGGGTAGTGTGTTGATTCTTTATTCACAATGTTTCTCAAACGGCCCTACTTTTTCAGTTACCAACACCAGCTTCCCAGCTTAAGCCCCAACAGATGGCCTCAAACCTGAAGTGTCCCAGCACCCTCCCACCTGGCCATTCAGACTCAGTCTCTCCTCTTAAAAATGGCCATAAATTTAGCTGCCATAAACTGCCACTCAATGAGGTTCCATGGTAGGGCAGAAAGTGAATTTGGCTTAAACAGCCTTATTTTATCCTAGCCTATAAAATGTGGGGACTAGGTAAGATGTTAAGATCCTCTCCAGCTGGAAAATTCCTGATTCTAAGACAATCATACTCTACATGTGTCTCTTGCTTTGCTGAAAGATCAGTGACAAGTAATAGATGAGAGACTCTGCAGAGTGATGGAAAGCATAAGAGTTCTGGAAATCAGGTTTGAGGTTCTACTCAACCCCATATTAACTACCTGATTTTAGGAAAATCATTTTCTCTCTCTGGAATTTTAGTTTCCTTATCTACAGAAGGGAAATAATGCCAATCACATTTCTAAATATTATTAGGAAAGTAATATAGATAACAGACATGAAAAGTGCTATGGCACTTATAATTTGAGCAAGGTTAATAATCATTTGTTGCATAGATTCAATGCTGTACTACTGTATGAAAGATCCCTAAATCTCAGGTTAATCAAGTATATACTCTTCAGAAATGAACGAAGCTCTTATTTTTCTCACAGGTTCAGATAACAATCTCTGAATCTCTTTACTCTAGCTGAAGAAAAATGTTAGTGAGAATTTGATGCAATATTTTCTTTGGTTAAACCTTAAAAGATTGACATACTTGACCAGTAAATCTGTGTCTTGAGGATGAGGGACGTTTCCATTTCTTCTTTTTCATTGTGATATCAAATAAAAAGAATTAATATTACATCACATTATGTCAAAATTTTTGCTTGTTTTGCTCTTGCAATGAAGAACAGAAATTGTGGAGTTAAAAACAATCGCTACTTTTGTAACCTCAATCAAGTTAATGAACCTCTTTAAGTGTTCATGATCTTATCTATAAAAGTGAGGATGATGATACTTGCCTCAGAGCATGTGAGAAAACAGGAAAAGTGTATGTGATGGATGTAACACAGTACCTGACACATAGGAAGCACCCAACAAATGTTTACCTTCTTCTTTCTTTTGTAGAAGTCACATTCTCAGGCTATCAATACTGACAGGACTGCATTAGTGAGTCTATATTTCATACTGCATTAGTGAGTTTAGTATTTAGTTTATGTGAAACTAAA